>CABFVX010007900.1:0-27671 GCA_902151425.1 Timema shepardi
ATTACGTTACTGCTTATCCAACTGTTTGCGAACTCAGTTTACATGAGCAGTCACGTGTTTGGGCGAGGTTCTCTGCTAACATCACTTTCAAAATACACGCCTGGCTCGTTGATTCTGTTTTATGATATCTTAGTGACTTAGTAAAATTCTTATGGTTATTAAATAATAAATCAATAAAGGATAAAACCAACTCCGGCGGCTGCATGGTTTAAGGCGCTACTCTTGCGATATACTAGACTGCCAAAGACTGGCGGATCGGTATTCGATCTCGGTATAGTTTACTGAGGGTGGTTTTCCCTAATTGGTTTTCCAATTTTTCTCCACAAAAATGTGGTTGCACTTCATCTAGATTAAAAACCTTTCAAATTCCTAACATATTTGTGTAATTAGTACATAGGTGTGTAGCCCGAACGAGTACTAAGACGAAGTGTAAAAAATAAAAGGATAAAGCCAAACATTAATAAGCATGTGGGCAATAATATCACGCAAGCTTGGTTTGTCGGTTACTAGGAGGTCAGGATTCATACCCCCACCGGGTGTACTGGGTATGATTTTTCCTCCACCACTTTCACGCAAATAAGTGTACACTTCCTCTAGATTCTATCTACCCCACAAGTGTAAGTGCATGTTGTTAGCTCTAACCTGAACAAAGTTTTAAACTACTCTAGTATAAATAGGTTATTGAGCGTCCAGCGGTAAAAGTGCTGCATTTAATGTCGCATGTACATTCCATGAGTAAAAGTCCATTGTTGTCCAAGTACTCTCCCGACGCCAACTCGTCAATACAAAGGACACTCTGATGGACCAGGGATTAGTGTGTTTGCTTTGTTGTCAAGAGCAGTTGAGTGACAATGTACACAGGATTCATGGTATTTACCTCTATAAATTACATCTGAGTGACAATGTACACAGGTTCCATGGTATTTTACTCTATAAATTACATCTGAGTGACAGTGTACACAGGATTCATGGTATTTACCTCTATAAATTACATTTGAGTGACAATGTACACAGGTTTCATGGTATTTTACTCTATAAATTACATCTGAGTGACAATGTACACAGGTTTCATGGTATTTATTTCGTGATCTATGTAGTTGACACTATGCTTGTGATTTATTCTTGCCTATTGTCACAGTCGGGCACAATATACCTGTAAACAGCCAGGTTGGTTGTGAGAGTCGGGCACAATATACCTGTAAACAGCCAGGTTGGTTGTGAGAGTCAGGTACAATATACCTGTAATCAGCCAGATTGGTTGTGAGAGTCAGGTACAATATACCTGTAAACAGCCAGGTTGGTTGTGAGAGTCAGGTACAATATACCTGTAAACATCCAGGTTGGTTGTGAGAGTCAGGCACAATATACCTGTAATCAGCCAGGTTGGTTGTGAGAGTCGTGAACAATATACCTGTGAACAGCCAGGTTGGTTGTGAGTCAGGCACAATATACCTGTAAACATCCAGGTTGGTTGTGAGAGTCAGGTACAATATACATATACTCAGCCAGGTTGGTTGTGAGAGTCAGGCACAATATACCTGTAAACAGCCAGGTTGATTGTGAGAGTCAGGCACAATATACCTGTAATCAGCCAGGTTGGTTGTGAGAGTCGGGCACAATATACCTGTAAACAGCCAGGTTGGTTGTTAATCAGAAACAATATACCTGTAAACAGCCAGATTGGTTGTGAGAGTCAGGCACAATATATCTGTAAACAGTCAGGTTGGTTGTGAGAGTCAGGTAACAATATATCTGTAATCAGCGAGGTTGGTTGTGAGAGTCAGGTACAATATACCTGTAATCAGCCAGGTTGGTTGTGAGAGTCAGGTACAATATACCTGTAATCAGCCAGGTAGGTTGTGAGAGTCAGGCACAATATACCTGTAATCAGCCAGGTTGGTTGTGAGAGTCGGGCACAATATACCTGTAAACAGCCAGATTGGTTGTGAGAGTCAGGCACAATATATCTGTAAACAGTCAGGTTGGTTGTGAGAGTCAGGTAACAATATACCTGTAATCAGCCAGATTGGTTGTGAGAGTCAGGCACAATATACCTGTAAACAGCCAGGTTGGTTGTGAGAGTCAGGTACAATATACCTGTAATCAGCCAGGTTGGTTGTGAGAGTCAGGCACAATATACCTGTAAACACCCAGGTTGGTTGTGAGAGTCAGGCACAATATACCTGTAAACAGCCAGGTTGGTTGTGAGAGTCAGGCACAATATACCTGTAAACAGCCAGGTTGGTTGTTAATCAGAAACAATATACCTGTAAACAGCCAGGTTGGTTGTGAGAGTCAGGCACATTACCCTCGTGAACAATTAAAGACCAACATTGTAATATATCCGAGTGCATTTCCACTTTTTTTTATCTGGGAAATGGTGTTTATTATGTGAGCGAACTAAAACAAGACTTCTCTCTAGAGATAGACCTAATTATCTATGGTTCAAATGCTCAATCATGTGACACGTTACGTTACGTTATACGATAATCTAAAGCACTCGTCTACGCTGTCGTAACAAAGCCACAGTCGTTTTATTATTTCTTCAACGGGCAAAACAACCCAACCTAAACGCTATTTGTTTCCCCGCTCCCCTCTTTTATTAGCTAACTCAACCAAAACTGATTTGTGCAATCGATCTTTCCCTGATTCATGTTTTTTATTCACTGTACATTGTAGACACATTTATTCTAAAACATTTTGTAACATTGTTTATTGAACTGTTGAGTACCTTTCGAACAAATTCCTCGCACACACTTAGGTGTGTTCTTTGGTAAAATATATCAACATTACATTTTTATTTGCATTCTTTTAGTTTAAGTCGTTAGTTTGGCAGGAATAAAATATAGCATTGTTTAATCTTTTCAACTTTTAACTCCTGGGTAGCTCATTGTTTAGAGCACTAGCATACTAAGCCAAAGGTCCCGTTTCGATGTGTCTTTTTTTTCCAATTTAAATCATGTTATAATAAGATGCTGCTATACCGTAACTAACAACTATAATAGCTTAGCTATTTAATTCATCGTGACATAAACACTCGTGGGATTGACATAGTACTATCGGCAGCATAAAGCACTGCTGAGTCGATGGTGGCTGCCTTATCTAATAGATCGTGGTCTTAATTATTCACTCATATGTAGCTGACTATTTACACACGTCCATCACAGACTCTGTATTAAAATATAAGTGGAAAATGTCCTTAAACATGGGACGATTCTTGGAAAGCTCCGTGGTTAGAGCATTGGCGTACTAAGCCAAAGGTCATGGGTTCGATTCCCGTGTCAAGTTGAAATTTTTCAATCCAAAGAATATGTAATAAATACTTTTAAACAGGTATTACTGTAATATTTAGAAACAAAAGCTCTAAATCAAGGGATAGGAACAATTCGATCGCAGTTCAATTTTCAGCCGTCCACGTGAGAAAACTATATCGTAGTTAAAAGTGGATCTTTGGTTTTTCTTATCTCGAAAATATATAAAATTATTTCACAATTTTTTTAGATTGAACAAAATGACTTTGATAGGTCATAATTGGTTAGTTTTGTTTATTTTGTTTTTAGCACAATATTTCACTACCCGTTTAGGTGTTAGTTTGTTCTCATCTTAATAACGATGTGTGTAATGATCAAACGAAGAGTGAAATTAAATAGATGCAGGGAATTGCTGATAATGTAAGTACAGGTTTATACGCTGACATCGACAGCAGATACAAGCTATTTTACGAAGCTTAGCTTTGTTTAAAAATGTTGATGCAGTGAACCTGCGCCTTTTCCAAGGTATTCTTTGGATTTTAGTGGAGTAGTTTTTATAATACAGTAGCTTCAGTCAAAGTTTCGCATGTGCTGGCTAAAGAGAAAACTCCTTCTACCATTGATGAGTTGGTGGAAAAGATCTTTGCTAAACCTGCTGTAGAAATCTTTAATGAATTAAAAATAAATATAAACTATTAACCATTATTGATTCTGTCTAACTATGTGCTTGCACTGTGACACAGCTATTCGAGATCATGGCCACAGATGTAATCAAACAACATTATTATGAGGGGAACCTGGACCAGAAAAATGACCACAGTAGAGGCAATTTTGAATTTTCGTGAATGTTGTGACATGTTTGGACGGGCTCGTACAGGTTATGTTCCCACATGTCCCTACATGTTCCAACAGGACTTGACCCGGGTTAAAGATGGCTGATCCCCGAACCACCGCCTCCCATCACCATCATAAATCTTACAGCCAAAGACCGGATACAAAATGGTAGACACCCAACCCCCTCGTTAGCCTTACAACCAATGAGCATCTAGCAAACCTTCCAGCCATTGAGTGCCTGGCAAACCTAACAACCAATGACCGAATCCAAGCAAATCCCCTCTCAACGTCCTTTAAGACGTCCAGACCCACAACCCCTATAACACCATAATCATCCTCCACTCCTATCAGTTACCTTTCATCAGATCCTCTCTATACTCCCCAACTCCATCCCCGTATCTTTACCAGGATAGGTTGTGATCCCAACGCTCTAAATATTTAACGCTTTTCTAATCCCTCTCCAGGAAAATGTTGATGCACTACACTTACCCTCTACACCATACTTAGCCCCAAACCTTTGTTCCCGTAATGTTCCGACATATTCTGACAGGTCTCGACCGATCTTGGCAGGTCTTGGAGATTCAAGATGGCTGCCAACAAACCTTACAGTGTGATGTGTAAATTCAAGATTGCTACCAGAGTTCAAGATGGGAAACCAACACCCAGATACCATAACGGTAAATCCTCCTCAGCTTATTCCCTTTATCTTCCCCTTTTCTCCCTGCCTTACCAGTTTTTGGTGTAGTTTCACCTTTTTGATACTACTAACATTATTTGTGACGCAAATATTTCACATTTGAACTTGTTTAAACTAGTTTGATGACTGCATTTCCTCGTAAGGTTATGCAATTTATTCTCTTTTTCTTCCCTTTCTCTTCCTACCACACCAGCTTTTACGGATGTATCACCTTTTTGACAGTACTGTCTTTATTTTCTAAATATTTTGAACGGGTTTTAAAATGTTTGATGACCTCATTTCCTTGTTGGGCTATGCAAATCAGTGAGTCAAGATAGCGGTTATCCAAGATGACGTCACAGGACAATCGCCATCATCGCCTACCTTTTCTGTGACATAGCCAATTATACTGCCCTGGTGGCGTGTAACATAACTAACGCTAATAAATTCCCTGGGGACGTGTAACCTAAATAATGCTAATAATCACCCCGGCGGCGAACAACTAAACTAGTGCTGCACGTGGACCTGAACAGGTCCATAATTGATCAGTTGGCGGCTTCCCTATGCCCCTGAACCCATCCACCCTCTCCTCCATCTCTTAGTTCCATATGCTCAAGCCCCCACCCCCACCCCCACAGCTGGCCTGATTATTATCTTACTTAATTAGAACTGCACTGAGCTAAGAGGGTTTGGGTTAAACTCCTAGCATGGTAGAAACACAGCAAGTTTACTACTGATGTAAGGGTCTGAGATTCTATTCCTGACACGAGCTAAAAGTGTATGGATAAAACCACTGACTGGTCTTGAAATGTATTGTAACCCCACTTACATCTTTTATGCTTTCGTAGGTGACCTCAATCCTTATCAACCTCTCATCCTCACCATTTAACCCTCCCCATCTGCTTCCTCCTAATCCCTACTCCACGTTTCCTCTCAAAGACGAATAACTAGTAATAGCGGAGATCTAACTAACCCTTTTACTCCATTTTCGTGGATTATAAACAATTAGTAGAGGAATGGACTGAAAATAATAAAATATTACACCATCTTTTAATGAAATCCAACCCCTTATTGGTACTTTCTAAACAATTGAGGAATGGACTTATATTGATTAAATAAATAACATTTAATCAACATTTTCTCTTTCAGAGTAACTCCATTGATCTTTACATTTAGTTTCTAAATGTTAGTATCCTATCTTCTTGGACAGTTACACCACCAAAGGTCATAACCACTCACAAGGTTCATTCTTAATCTCTAATACTACATACTTCTCTCATCCTTGAAGATAATGGATACAACCTCTAGCCACCACTACACCTTCTGAAGGACCCTTCCCCCACTTAGAAATGGGTTCAGCCAAGCACACATACCTCTATATCTCTCTTGCTAATGTCGGCGTTAAGAGAGATAATCCACTTTGTCAGACTTTGAAAATTATCTCTCTTTACCTACATCATACTTGCTAAAGATTAATTCGTGGGTGACTTGGTGGTCTAGGGGTAAGGTGTCGGACTTCTGAGCTGGGGTCCGGGGTTCAATCCTCGGTCCTGGCACAGATTTATCTGATTACCCAACCCTCCCTTCACCTCTGACAAGGTGTGTATTAATCACAACTTGTGAATGTAGGGAATACCAGACCTCCACCGTGGTTCGGATTCCACGTTAAACTGTAAGTAGTCCAGTACGGCGAATGGCAACACTACGTCACACCGCGAGCTAGTATTGTGATTTCAATTAACCTACTTTCCTCTGATTGGTTGCTATAAATACTTTCCCCCACCCCCTGAACTGCTTTCCACATCCGTTTGATTTACCGTTATCCCCCACCCCTGACCTCATTTCCCTGTCCTCTACTACAGCCCACCCCCTCCCCCTATCACCCTCTCGAATACCAACCCCGGACATGTTGGTTCTTGATGATTAATTATTAAAGATTGTTAATTAATTATTGTTAATTGATTATTGTTAATTAATTAATTGGTAGGATAGAGGTGTTGGAGTTTTAATTCATTGATTAGAACCTCGCGCTATGGCTGTCGGGGGTAGAATGAACATTGACTCTTCTGTCACTAGGCTCTGTCCCGGAACAAGCTGCATGAACCTCGTGCTATGGCTGTCGGAGCTAGAGTGTGATAAATGGTTCCCCCCTGACTTGAGACCCCCTCCTTCGCAACCCTGGCACCAGTATGTCGGCCCGACAAGACAAGAATTGATATTGACGTCATTGCTCCTGGCAACGGGGTTTTCTCTGGCTTCAGCTTGACGGCTCACGAGACAAGAATAGATCGGGAACTAAGCCAATGTGTCACAACCCCTTGGGTTTTCCCTGGCGCCAGTATGTTGGCCCGACAAGAATAGATATTGAGGTCACTGACCCTGGCAACGGGGTTTTCCCTGGTGTCAGCTTGTAGGGTATTAATAGACACGAATTCTTTACATTCGCTCATTTCAATTTGCATCAACCAAGTAGTGACAATAATCAAGATGAGTTTCGACGCGTTGGAAAATTGGTTAAATTGAGGTAATTTATTTTAATGTCTTGTATGTTTTAATGGCTGACTATTTTATTTATTATATCTTTGGTGTACCACTGTATTTCCTTGTTTTATAGACTATAAAGAAGACGAGCCCACGAAGTTTGTGGCGTTGGTCCAACAATCACCGCCCAGCACTCCAGATCCTCTTTCCTAGTTTACAGAGGATGGGGTTTTCCTAGCAAGGGACGAATGAACGCTAGGTAAATTAGAAACTTGGCAATGTTTTTTTCTTGTTTTTTCACGTGATACTAATTAATATGTATTTATTTAATTTCAGAGTTTTGGGACGAACTGCTGCCACTAGTGGACGTGACGCCCGCATCGGACTCGTTGGCAGGTGTGCGAGCGCAGTCATCGGGCTCTGAGACTATCGTCATGGACGTCACCACGCCTGACGGCGTGCCTGCGCTCGGTGGTCAAACAGACACAGCCGCCGTCATCCCGCTGGACCGGGGCACAGCCGCTCTCACACCACCAGCTTAGAGCGTCCAGACGTCTATCGGCGCTATCCCTGATGTGTGGAAGTATCTAGATAAAATTGACCGCTTGATATGTGAGTACCATTTAACTGACAGTTTTTTCACCCCAACCTCTCGGCACGATTTAAAAAATGTTGTGTTGCTAAGTTATAAGTTGGCGGACATGAAGTGTGGCTCTAGTCTTTAAGTTATACGCATAAAATTTACCCGAGCTTTGGAAAAAAGTAACGGATCTAAAATATAATATTCAATGAGAAAAAAATTGCTTTATTCTTCTATTTTTACCGACTTGTGTTAAGACATGTTTTCCTCCAATTTTAATGGACTTGTAGAACTTGTAGATATAATAACAGATCGCTCTAGCATACAGTTTAGACCTGTTGACAGCAGGGTTTGTTAATGGCTGCTACCTCTCTCTTGTAGAAAGCGGTCAATGTCCGTTTGTACCCTATAGAGAAACCCGACCGAATGCCTCTCCGCAGTAATTAATGACATGTTAGCTTTTAGGAGGAGGACGATGGCTCTTTATGTCAAACCAGGCGACCCAACCTGTTGTTGTGCCAGAATCCATCTATTCCAACAGTTACAGTAGCGGATTAAAATTATAATATTCAACGGGAAAAATTGCTTTATTAACTATATTATTAAAAAGAGAAAGAGGTCCCGGGGCTGATTCCATGTCATAGGCGAAATTGCGAGTTTCACCTTTAATAGTGATAAAATAAGTCCCGGGTTCGATTCCCTGTAGATTTAGCCCTGCATAGTGATAGGTTAAATGCCCTGAGCTGTATTTTACTACACACAAATTGCGAATTATGTACATTTTCTCTGCCATTTATACTGTCTTTTGTTTATCACCTACACATAACCTTAAAAGGTGGGCTTATTTTATAAACTAAAGTAACTCTTGTTACGGATACAGCTGAATCTAGACACATCTTTCATTTAATCAAATATAGTCGGCAGCTAGTAGCTTATGATGACTAAACAAATGTTTTTGAAACGGGTTGAACACATTTTCTTAGCCATCCCTCCGTTTAAAGAGCACAGTTATAAAGTCGGTGACCTGGTGGTCTAGGGGTAAGGTGTCGGACTTCTGTGCTGGGGGTCCGGGGTTCAATCCTTGGTCCCGGCACAGATTTATCTGATTACCAAACCCTTCCTTCACCTCTGACAAGACATCTTGTGAATGTGGGGAAAGCCAGGCCTCCACTATGGTTCGGATTCCACGTTAAACTGTAGGTCCTCCATTTCATCTCACAAGCACCCTACCATTACACATTAGCGTAAGTGCGTATAACTCGAACGGGTAGTAAAACGCGGTGCTATTAATAATAGTTATAAGGTCAAATGAATGTGAATGTTGCACTTGAGAGACCCCTGGGAGGGTAGGCGACCATACTTTGTGTTAAGTGCTGTGGGTCTATCCACTCATTATGCAGGTTTCGATTTTTTGGTAGTGTGGCGAAAAAAACCGCAATATTTCTACGTAGTGTGGCTTGAAAGAACGCGATATTTAACATTAATTTTTTCAAAACCAACAAATTAAATCAACTAACAACTTAAAAAATAAGTTAATTACAGAAAAGAAACAATACAAAGTATTCTTGCTATGAATTCATTACGAGAAGATAAGACCCTAATCTGATCAAATATATATATTTATTTATTTTTCCAGGTCGAAAATAAAATCTGAGGTTCTTTGTTCAATAAATCGACACATTAATTACTGATGTAAGTAGTTGAACAAATTCAAACGAAAAGTATCTTAAGACGTAAGCTCCCTTGACAAAATAATTATTGTACATGAAAATGACTTATTTTACAACTTGTTTTAATAATATAAACATAAACTACAGAAATAAATTTCACTTAAAACAACAATAAATGATGACCAGAGCCCTGCGCTTGTGGAGTTCGCGATAATTCACGAATGTTAGATGTGGCATTTTTTCTTTCAGATCTTCACATTTAAGGTTACCCTGATTGCAAATATATGCTCAGAATTGTCGCGATAATTCGCGAAATCGGCATTTTAGCGCGATATTCGCGATTTTAAATTATGTCCGCGATAATCACGATTTAGTCGCGATTTTAGGTATTCGCGCTAATATTTTGTGATATTGAAAAATAAAAATTGAAAGTTTTGATGGAAGAGAGTGATGGCATCGAAAGTTTAAAAATTGAGAATTTGCTGCTAGGGCTGAAGACAAACAGTATGTTCAGTGACTTCGCAACAAAGTGTTTGCAAGCGTTATGGCTGCCGATTTCAAATGCAGATTCAGAACGATATTTTTATAGGTATAGTTTAGTAGTAACAGACCGCAGAACCACAATGAAAGTGGATAACATTGTTACCAGCTGCATGTTGCAGTTTGGTGAAGTTGAGTAGTTATTTTGTATTTTTCTAGCCTAAATTGAGATTTTAAAATATAGTCTCAATTTTTGTGAAGTAACAAGATGATTTTTGTGTAATATTTTGTCTTTGTGACTTGTAAATACTTTTCCCGGACCAGCTGCCGCTAGATCTTACTTTTTTAATAAGTTGACAGCACATTTTTTTGCAGACTAGTGTTTTTTTTACCGTTTTGTAAAAAACAAAATGTAATTTTTGGTTTTCACTTCAATATGTTTAGTTTACCTGTTTCAAACATTGTCCTGGAAGTCTAGTTTTAACCCAACAAAGTCACCTTAATCACGAAAGTTTGGTAAAAATAACTTTTTTAACGCTTTTGTTTTAATTCGATAATTTCGTCGCAAAAATAGGATTTTTGTAATTCACCGCTTATTCACCGCTTTTGGGAAACTTAAAAACGAAATTGGGCTTTTTTATTCACCATAAAAGCAGGGCTCTGATGATGACTAAATACTTAGTGCTACTTATATCACCACGGCATGATGATTTTTTTTTTGTGAACACACTTTGTGAATGTTGGTTTCAGATAAAGAAATTATGTTTAGGAAAAAATGTAACATATTATATTAAAGAGATGAGTTTGAGGTACGAATCTTACCAAAGTAAGCTAGGCGCGTTTTTTCACTCTCCCTCCACAAAAATGCTGGCTCACTTCTGTGAATTTTGATTTTAAGCTAAAGAAATTATGTTTATGGAAAAAATGTAATATATTATATTTATACCGAAAGTATTATACATTTTAAAGAAAAAAATACGCGCATGTTTGTAACAGTGCTTACCCTGACATGTGTTATAGTTTAATTGGAGGCGGTAAACGGCGGCACGGTACTCCCACCACCACCACTACTGACAACTAGTCCCCCGCATCATACCACGGGAGCCCAAGCTTATGAGTGGGAGACGGGGGCCGTGGTGGTCCCACAACCTGTGGACCCGGCTACTGCGGGACCGTCTTCGGCCTTCAACCGAGATTTAGTGGCCCAATAAATCAGGTAGGTGGGGCATTGTCAAATGGCGTCCCTCTTCGTATTGTAGAAGAGAGGATTAAATAATTGAGGCGTTTCTTTTATACTGGTAGAGAAACTACCGTACATCTTGGTGCTCCAGCACGCTATAGTGACGCATTAAGCTGGATTGAAGAACAAATTACTAATTTGCTCAATTTGCTGCAGGACCATGGCGCTAACGCTGATGACCACGTCGGCTTGCTTTTGAAGAGCACGGACTCTACGCTGAAGCCTGTGTATGTTTCGTTTAGGAGAGCAGACCAGTTAGACGCTCGATTCATGCTTGATAATGTAAGTCGCGTGTTGCAAAGTAATACTTTGTTTTTGAGTATAGCACCACTGTACTTTAAACTCAGCCATTTCAAGGAGCCTCACGGGAGTGGACGTTATTGTGATAAACTCTCTCCCACTATCACGTATAGCCGTAAAATCCAAGGGATCATTACAAATCAAAATGACGACACACTTTGCCTTGCCCGTGCATTGGTTGTCGCCAAAGCTATATGTGATAATATAAGAGAACCAGGATGCATGGATGTGAAAACCTTTAGACAAATCAAAATGGGTCGTATTATTCAAAAACTCAAAGCAGAGGAACTATGCCATGATGCCTGTTTGAATCTTTTGAAAGGTGGTGGGCTAATCGAGCTGAAACAATTTTAAGCATACCTCGCCGAATACAAAATCACAGTGTTTATAGAACGTCGGGGAAGACAGGTCTTATATTACGGGCCTACTCCCTCCGAACATTCCTTTAAGGTCTACCTTGATTTGTATTTTCATGACGACAGGCAAGACCATTTTGATATCATAACATCCTTAACAGCCGCATTTAAGCGCTCGTACTTTTGCCGTGAGTGCCATGTGCCGTTTTATCATAAGAACGAGCACAAATGTGAATCCGCGTGCAAAAAGTGTTACGCTAAAGCGGTTTGTAGTGGAGGCCACTCTGTGGTCTGTAAAGACTGTGGGCGTTGGTTCACAAACCAGACGTGCTTTAATAATCATAAACGTCCCTGTTTTTGCAAAGGTCACAGGTCGGTCTGTGATGTCAAAAATGTTTGCGAGGTATGCGGGCAATATTTCAGTTTTGAAAGATCAAATCATTCACATAGGTGTTATGAAACTTTTGTAGATTATACGTTTCATATCGTCATTTTGGTCATTTCTGTTATTTGAAGCAGTCCAATCAAAACCATCACTGGAAAATAGTAATTTCATGTTTGTATTCTATGATTTTGAATACAGGCAAGAAACGCTTCTTCAAGGTGCGGCCAGCACGTAATTGCACGAACCTAACCTATGTTTCGTGCAGACGTGTTGTAGGCCTGCGTACATATAGATGCAAATAACCATCATTGCACAGAATGTGGGGGTGATAGGACTCGCATATTCAAGGGTGATACCACAATGGCCCAATTTTTTGAATTTATAGAACAAATTAAAGCTTCAAAAATTTAAGGATATCACCCTATTTGGCCATAACGCAAAATCCTATGATGGAAATTTTATTTTAAGGTACATGATTGAAGTTAAAAAATGGACTCCAGAACTTATAATGAACGGTGGGAAAATCATGTCCATGCGTTACGGCCCTCTCCAATTTATTGACTCGCTGAACTTTCTCTTAATGTCGTTGTCCAAATTGCCCAAAACATTTGGCTTGGACGAGTCTTTGGCCAAGGGACATTTCCCCCATATTTTCAACAAAAAAGAAAACGCGGGGTATAGGGGTTCCTTGCCTCCAAAGGAAGACTACGGCATCGGCAAGATGTCAGTTGAGTGAAAGGAGCGCGTTAGTCAAAGAAAATTATGTCTTTGATTTAAAACGCGAGTTGGAAATGTATTGTGTGAAAGACGTAGAGATCCTACGGAAGGTCTGTTTAAAGTTTAGAGATATGCTCAAGGAGAAAGAAAAGGTGGATCCTTTCAGAGAGGCGTTTACGTTAGCCGGAGCGGCCATGTTGGTTTACCGCCGAAGTCATCTTAAGGAGAATATTATTGGTACTATTCCTAACGGTGGCTATCGGTGTCCAGACCAACAGTCACACGTCGCTGTTCAATAGCTCTGCTTGGAGGCCCATCAACGGGCTGTCTCTATTCTTCATGTGGGTAACGGCCGTGAGGAATATGTGTTAGGGCGAAGTGTAGACGGCATTGTTAAAGCTGGAGATACCACCACCATCTTTCAGTTTTGGGGCTGTTATTGGCATGGGTACTGCTATCATGACAGGACCACCCCTATCAAAAATAGTCCCCACGAGACCATGGAGACGCTTTATGAAGCGACCATGGCTTGTGTTGAAAAGTTTAAGAATGCCGGCTACACAGTCGTAGAGATGTGGGAGTGTATGTTTAATGCAATGAAACGCACAGACAAGGACTTGCAGAAATTTGTACTCCAGCACGAGGTTTATACCAAGAAATCTCAGCCCTATGGATGCATTCTTTGGTGGGCGTACGAATTGTATCAAGCTCTTCCACGAAGTAGACCTTTCTTGTGGAGAGAAGATCAAGTACTTGGATGTGTATTCATTGTATCCATACGTTTGCAAGTACAAAAAATACCCCGTCGGCTACCCCAAAATTCACTTGGAACCAAATTGTCGGTCTATAGATCAAGTAGAAGGCATAGCCCAAGTTACAGTGACCCCTCCACGGGATTTATTCATGCCCGTATTGCCTACACGAATGCACGACGAGCTAATGTTCATCTAGTGCAGGAAATGCGGGGAGGAGAAAAAACATGGCGCGTGTCAGTACTCCAACAAAAAAGATAGCTGGTTGACAGGCGTCTGGGTGATTGACGAGATCCAGAAAGCCGTTGAGAAAGGCTACGTCATTGAGGCAGTACACGAAGTGTGGGAGTATAATGTATCTTTTTACGACCACCAGACACGTTCTGGCGGATTGTTTCACGGGTACATTGATACATTTTTGAAAATTTATTAAGAAGCCAGCGGATGGTCAGAGTGGTATACCTCATAAGAGGAAAAGTTATCTTACATTCAAAATTGTGAGGGAAGGGAAGGGGTAAAACTCGATTTAGACTCTGTTTGTAAAAACCCTGGTCTCCGCACTCTGGCTAAACAATTTTTAAATTCACTATGGGGAAAGTTCGGGCAAAGGCCCGATTTACCCCACGTAGGCGTTGTTAACGACTATCAGGGCATCCAAAAGTACCTGACGGATCCGTACATCACCGTGGACAGCGTCATTGATGTAAATGATGAGGTTATGTTCCTCAATTACAAGGTTGCGCGTGACGCGTTGTACCCTTACTCTAACACGAGTGTGGCGGTGGCATGTTACATGACTGCTATGGCTAGATTGCACTTATACAGCATTCTTGAACAATTGGGGGTCCACGTTTTGTATCATGATACAGATAGCGTTCTATTCACTGATTGTCCCGGCGATTAGAGTCCACCGACCGGAGACGTTTTAGGTGACCTCACTGATTAACTTCAGGATTACGGTCCGGGAAGCTACATTAGCGCCTTTGTATCTGGTTGTCCCAAGAATTACGCGTACCGAGTTTGTGTTGGTGGCGATCCTTCTAAAACAAAAAAGGTGTGCAAGGTTCACGGGATCGCCATATACAATGGTAACCGGAACGATGTTAATTTTGACGTTTTGAAAGCGATTGTCACTGAACAGACTGTGGAACGATATATACAGATACCACACAAAATTGTAAGAAAAGGTCTCGCGACTGTGTGTACCGTTTCAAAGACTAAAGTCTACTGGCCCGTGTACACCAAACGTCGTATAACCGATGATTTAAATACTTTGCCGTTTGGGTATCAGAGTCCTTGTAAATGCACTCGCCACGAATAAAAGGTGATCATTTAGACGGGCTGAATAATCATCTTTTTTTTCTTTCACTCTAGACAGTTCCATTGACATACCATTTTTCAAAGATTTGAGATATTTTTTCATATTTTTTCTGCACGAAAACAAGCATATTATTTAAATTTATTTTATGCACCCGGGTTACTTTTTTATATTTTTTCATTTGCCAGTACAATCCTACGGCTACCTGATTTTTTTCTAGTCAATTATTTGTTTGTATATATTTTATTCTATTCAATCATAATAAACAGCTTGTATATATATATATTTTTTTTATTTCTAGTCAAATATAAGAAACTGATTGTATGTATATATATTTTTTTTTCTTGTCAACTATAATGAACTGATTCTATATATATTTAATTTAAATCTATTCAAATATATAATAAACTGTTTGTATATATATCTATTTTCTTTTAAATTGAAACCATCTATGTATATATCAGATTTAGTACCGAGGCCACTATTCCCCCCTATATTGTAGATATTCACAGCATACTTTTCACTGTGTGTAAATAAATATGGTAAAAACTGTTGTGTTTGTGTTTTAACGTCTACACCCACACCTCCCTCCTATCCTAGAAATACAATCTCATATAGCTTATTAGCTCAGTCTGCACACCTTGATCACTCATCAACTACAAAAATGACGAAGCATACGCCATCAATATTTGCATATGTAATAGTCAATACCGAAGGTAAATGTGTGAAACCTCCTGTTGTTTATAGTGGTGAAAATGTTGTGGATACCTTTCTTTATAAACTTGTTGAAGAAGAAATCATGACCATCGAGTGGAAAACCATTTAGGAAAAAAACCACGCCCAGTTCACCCGACCAAGATTTGAACCTAGATCTCCCCCCGTTCTCAGCAGTCAAGCTCATAACGGTAAGCGCGTTAACCAACTACGCCACCGAGGCGGGTTTTTTGTATATGTTAAATATATTATATCAACATTTTTTTTTGCGAACATTACATTTCTTTGTTGTTTAAGCGGATACTTTTTTTAGTGTAAATGTTATATATTATGTCAGCGTATTCATTCATATTTAAAACGTAACAACATATTAATTTAAAATTATTTCAAGAGCCTCATAAGTGTATTACTTGTGATTATTTTTGTGAAGGTAAATATATTATTATATCATAATATTTTTGCGAACGTTAAATTTCTTGTTGCTGTTTAAGTGACTAATTCGTTTAGTGTAAATGTTACATATTATGTCAACGTGTATAGTTTCAAGATCCTCATTAGTGTATTACTTGTGATTTTTTTTGTAAAAGTAAATATATTATAATATCAACATATTTTTGCGAACATTAAAATTCTTGTTGCTATTTAAGTGACTAATTTGCTTAGTGTAAATGTTTTATATTATGTCACCGTATATATTTTCATATATAAAATTTAACAACATATTAATTTAAAATAATTTCAAGATTCTCATAAGTGATTAACTTGTGATTTTTTTTGTGTAAAAGTAAATATATTTTTATATCATAATATTTTTGCGAACGTTAAGTTTCTTGTTGCTTAAGTAAATAATTTGTTTTGTTTAAATGCTCTATATTATGTCAAGGTATATATTTTCATATTTAACAACGTATATACTTTCATATTTAAAACATAACAACATATTAATTTAAAATTATTTCACGATCCTCATAATTGTATTACTTGTGATTTTTTGTAAAAGTTAAATATATTATTATATCGAAATATTTTTGCGAACATTAAATGGCGTCCCGACGGTGTGCCGGCCATAACCGCTAAACAGCATGGAATGTCAAGACGTTTGCAGCAGAAAAACAAAGTAGGTGAAGCCGCTTGCCATCACCAGTATTTTCAACACATTGATCCCACTGGATGGAAGGTCACGAATAATAAGTTATTTATAGTAATAGTTATCAAAATTGCCTCTAAGAAATATGTTTATATTTATATAAGGTATTCCTAAAGTGTATTAACGCATAGCTCACCATACCAATAGCCAAACATAGATTCTCTCATGTAAACGATAAAATAAAATAGAATTGAAAGGTGCACGCTATACCAATATAACTCACGTTAAAGGGTTCAAACCACGATCTCCAGCTACCGTCCTCGTTGAGAGAAAAAATTTCCACCAGGGTTCGAACCACGATTAGGAACTTCTTCTTAGCTAATAATGTATGGGGCGCTCCTACAAACCCGTTATTTGTTAACTCAACAAATAGTATCGCGTATCATTCCTATTGACATGCTTTTAAACATCATGAGCGATTACATCCAGGGAATATATTAGGGTGGTTTCCTCATATCCCTAAACAATATTATGAAACCCTTAAGTAGGCTTTCCTCGCAACATCTATAAGCTAATTTAAAAGTAAAACAATTCCTATGGCTATAAGTTTTCTGTTGTAATGTCTAACACTCCCAGGATATACATTTAGTTGATAGCTTGTCTGGCCACTGAGTCAAGGGTGTCCCTTAGTAAATCTAGTTTATTAAGCTTTAATTCCTTCCTGTTGATATGTAGGCTCTAAATAGCCAATATAAGTTTTAATATTCACGATAAGCTAATCAAATCAACGGCCATAGTAATAGCTTCCTTCGTTCGTGTCAGGTATTTGGGGAGGCTTTCCAATCACATGTAATTAACTGCGGTGCTCTACAAACTCGCTAACCTACGTTTGGATTTTAGGGACACATAATAGTTATAGGGATTTTTTTTCATCCCTAGACTCATTATAGATAAAATATAAGGATCGTTCATGAATATATATATTTAAAGTATGAGCAAGAAATTTGCCAAGATATTAAACAAGAAGTTCGTATTTTATGCACACATAACAGAAAATGTTTTCTTGATTCGAACCCAGGACCCTAGACCACTGCTATAGAAAATACTAGTCACCTATGAATATAAATTTGAAGCGTAACTATGAAATTAGCCAATATATTAAAGAATGATTTTTCCAACAGGGAATAGAACTGGGACACCCATTTATCACAGTCAGCTTAAACCCTCTAAATATTAGCAGGTTAATTTTGTTTCAAAAACATGTCAACAAACCATTAAGTAGAAGGTTTATTAGTAAATTGTGACACTGAACCATGGATAGTGTAGCCAGCTGGACAGCTCGTGTGTGTGTGTGTATTTTCTTTGAATTCTGTCCTCATTAAGCGTGTAAATAAATCATTCAAATATTAATATGTGTTACCGGACACTTTTAATTGGATGCTTTGAGCTATATTTAATTTAGAGAATACTTAAAAAGCTTTCTAAATTCCTTTATATATTATAATCAAGTGATAAGTAAGTACCAGAACACATAGTAACTGGATCAGCCAAATAATGTCTGATAATCGGATAGCTAAATAATTGACTCAACCCTATAATGTCCGATAACCGGTTAGACCAAAATTTGACTCAAACATGGTTTATGATTAGATTAAACAAATGTTAGCTTTTATAACAATCACAAATTCAATCCTGGCAAATACACATTCAATTTAAAATTAAATCACTCACTTTTTAAGTTATGTAAATAAGATAATTGAAATACCGGATGTGGATGTTGCTGAATTCTCCATTTGTCTTGACTAATCAACCGTTCCATAACTTGCTATTATTTTCATGTGAAGAAGAGAGGGTTTCTCTGAATCAGCTATGTATATGAACCAAATCCGGTTTTCTCTAGAGAAGAATTGAACCGTTCTTTCTAATTTAGATCGAAATAGAATCGGTGATTACTATTTGGCCCATCATTGAGGGAGTAATATTAATTTTCAGCTACGCTTATTGCTTTAAAATGACTTGATACAGTTGAAATTAAAATTAAATTAAATTAAATCAATTATTTCTAGCAGCGCATATTAACCCTTTGTTGACAGAAGGTACTTTTAAGTACCATTAACTTTCTTACATGTTATTGCCCACCAAATTTATGGTATAATTTTTTAAAGCTAACTATATGATTTTGTGTTCTATTAGACTCATACAATACACGTATATTTTCCTTTTTAGCAAAATTTGTATATTTCAATTATTTCAGGCTATGGTACTTGCAAGTACCGTTGGGCTATACAGACTCTAAGTTACAAACATATACTAATCTACATGGAATAAAGAATAATATAATTACTTGAATATAAATAAAATTCTGAAATACTTTTTATATGTATGTATGGCTCTGGAAGGGGAATAGTATTGATTATGTCAACATCAACTGATCTATGCAGATGATTATTTGTCTGTGAACTCGTTGATGGCTGAGAATAGTATCTGTACTTTCATGCTGTTTTGACAATTCAGTCAGGAAAATGTCATCAAATGTGTTTCCAGTAGAAATATCTCTAGGAATATCCTCAACATCATCATTTTGTTCACTATCCAACATCAGATTCAATATCAGTGTCAGGATTATTATCCTCTGGAAGCTCGTCCCACAAAATATCTAGAATTTGTTTGTCAGAAACAATAGGCTTACACGTGTTCAATTTCTTGTCTGTCATAACCTATATTAGGCCTATGGAGTAAACCTAGCATGAAAAAGTGTTTTACAATTGTTTTCAATTGCATATATTTTATAACAATATAACTAATATTGAAAAGGGGGACTTACTTGTTTTTGTTTTACGTTAATTATTAGTAGCCCAACGGTACTTATAAGTCCAATCCAAAATATATCCTAAACACTTCTATTAGCCCATTGGTACTTCTCAGTCCACTACATTTATAACCAAATAAATCCAATATGTTCACTGCTATACTTCTAAAAATATCACTGGAATATCCTAATATATAACTAAACACAATGCTTATATATAATATTTAAATTTCTAGCCATAGCACTCATAAATAAATTTACGAAAAGATAAACCAATACATGAAGTCATAGCATGACACTATCAATAATAAAACAACTTTCTGTTTCTACAGAGTATGTTCTATGTGATAAAAAAATATTTTTTGTGAAGGAAGAAGGTACTTAGATTGTACCAACGGGCCCTTGTGTTGACATAATTGCCAAGTAATTTATTATATGGTCTAAAAGAAGGTGGTACCTAAAAGTACCATTGGTCAACAAAGGACTATACATTTTACCTTATAGCTGGGCAACAAAGGGTTAATAACTGTTTGGGTTACACACCTATGTACTAATTACACTAAGTTACTTGTACTTGAATACAATTATGATGATCTTGAATTTATTTTAAATATCATACGGAACAATCACGGCACACTACTATCCGTGCAACATGTCAGGGTATAGTCCCGGTCATATAGTCAGGTACACTATCCGTACAACATGTCAGGGTATAGACCCAGTCTTATAGCCAGGTACACTATCCTTGCAACATGTCAGGTTATAGTCCCGGTCATATAGTCAGGTACACTATCCGTACAACATGTCAGGGTATAGACCCAGTCTTATAGCCAGGTACACTATCCGTACAACATGTCAGGGTATAGTCCCGGTCATATAGTCAGGTACACTATCCGTACAACATGTCAGGGTATAGTACCCGGTCATATAGTCAGGTACACTGTCCGTACAACATGTCAGGGTATAGACCCAGTCTTATAGCCAGGTATACTATCCGTGCAACATGTCAGGGTATAGTCCCGGTCATATAGTCAGGTACACTGTCCGTACAACATGTCAGGTTATAGACCCAGTCTTATAGCCAGGTACACTAGCCGTGCAACATGTCAGGGTATAGTCCCGGTCATATAGTCAGGTAAACTATCCGTACAACATGTCAGGGTATAGACCCAGTCTTATAGCCAGGTACACTATCCGTGCAACATGTCAGGCCAGTCTTATAATCGAATTTCAGGCACAAACTTTCCCCGTGGTATAGTGGCCAACGCTGCTGACTACCAACTTATGAAGTCCCAGGCTCGATTCCCGGTTGTTGTCAGGGGGTATTTCTCCCAAAAGGTGAACGGTCACCCAAGTTCTGGTTAATTATGTTTAAATCCCGTTTCACTGAACACATGGTCTAAGGCGCTAGTTACACAAAATACTAGACTGCCTAAGATCTGGAGTCTAGGTTCTATCCCGATAGGGTGTGTTGAGGGAGGTTTTTCCAAATTGGTTGTCCACTATCTCTCCACGCTAATGCGTTAAACCTTCTTCATACCTAACACAATGTAATTAGTACATTGGCATACAAACCTAATGGGTACCAAGACGTGGTGCTAAAAAATTAAGTTTAGGTTAGGTTAAGAGTTTCTACTGGTTTCACACCCTCATATTCACTATCACCATCACCTCGACTCATCGAGACATAGAAAGAACCTCCATGGAAAGGAAGTACGATTAGTACATTCGAGCGTCCCCTGGGCAGCGATAGGTACTTTAGTACTGGCTAA
The DNA here is from genome assembly GCA_902151425.1 of Timema shepardi. Taxonomy (NCBI): domain Eukaryota; kingdom Metazoa; phylum Arthropoda; class Insecta; order Phasmatodea; family Timematidae; genus Timema; species Timema shepardi. The sequence goes on from CABFVX010007900.1 coordinate 21,423, forward strand.
CCTTTCAAGCACGATAGCTCTGCAACCTCTCAGGATTGTACCGCATTCTATTAGTTCAGAGCCAGTCACACTAACAGTGCACCCTGACAGGATTGAACCGCATTCTATTAGTTCAGAGCCAACACAGTTATTGAAAAACCACTCCAATTTTAGCTCACGTCATCTAAATTTGTATACTTACCGTGAGGGGGCGCATAGTCTAAGGCGTCACTAGACGACCATTAACAGAGTGATCGAGAGCTGGGCAACTAAGAATATTTAAAATAATATTTATATGTCCTGCATTTTTTCCTACAGAGTTTGCAGTATATCATATTCTGAAAGAATGGCACCTGGACACGAGAATCGATACCGGGAAACTTTGGTTTTCATATATTTACTACCTATGTATCTTAGTACAAGTGTTCTGACTTGTTCACTATTTAAGACATAAGGTATACTCGTAAATATATATATATATTCTAAAACTATATATATTTATTTAATATATAAATATTTCAAGTATACTTTTCGTGGCGTATTTTATATTTGTAAAACTTTTCTTTGCGTCACTACTGATTGATTTTGGGCATCAAATGTAAATTATTGTTAAAGTAATCCGTTTAATATGGAATCCGAGAGGATTAATGTATTCATAACATCTTTTAGGACGAATGGTGGCACCCTTCCACCGCCCCCCACCGAAATTCGCTACTCTTTACGGCCTAAAAATATTTGGAAAAAGTTTGTTAAATCACATACAGACACAAACGATCCGTGTTGAGTTAGACTACGGAGGACGGTGGAGATCGCGGTTCGATTCTCAGCCGGGTGTACTGAGGGAGGTAGTTTGAGCCCATACCTGCACTTGAAAGGTTTTGTTTATGATTTCATCCTCTCAGGGTAGCAATCTAAAGTCACAACAAATAAAATTTATAAATGAATATGTCAATGTTTCCATCTCCTTCCTGTCTTTGACTCTCCAAGTATTTCCAGAGCTAAGGTGTCAGCCTCACAATTATACTTATATATATTAGAAATTCTCTGTTCTAGGGTATTCAGTTGTTCTTTTACATTATCAATAATGCAGTTTATTTATTTATTAACAGGAAAAATCTAATATCTACAAATACCAAATAAATTTCGGGTAATTCACGTATAATTTATTTTGTTAAATATACACCTATTATAAACTTACTGTTCTAGGGTTTTAAGTTATTCTTTTACATTATCAATAATGCAGTTTATTTATTTATTAACAGGAAAAAATCTATGGGGTAATTTTTTTTTTCATAATTAAGAATCGCAGGTTTTAATCCTGTGTCAACCCCTTGGCTTTGTAGCTGGATCATCTGTTCTGTAGACATGTCTGTGTTCATGGAGGGTATAAGATTAAGTGCCTGATAACTGTTCAACGCAAAGTGGGTCTGAACGAGTCTACAATTGGTTCGGTCAAGGAAATGACTCTCTAACGGGTCTGTTGCTATTCCGTGTACCTGCGACGAGTGTGAATGACACTGTAATGAGTGGCTCATTACCACCGGATGGGGATGAACAACCCGGTAACGAATGACTCATTAACGACCGGGGGGATTCTCGTGTCCAACAATGAATGGCCGGCAGTCAGAGGAGGGAAGTGAGGGTGGAGGGCTTGTACGAATACGTTTGTCTATCAGTCGGCAGTCTACAACTGGAGAAGAAGGTTCTCAAACAGCCCAGGGCGAACCATGGATGGCCGCTCGCTCCAACAAATAAACTACACAGTGCTGTTGCCCATAGATACCTCTATCCTAGCCAATAATTAATTAGCAATAATTAATTAACAATCATTAATAATTAATCGTCAAGAACCAACATGTCCGGGGTTGGTAGGTGATAGGGGTGGTAGGGGGGAGGGGGGTTGTCGGGGGATGACGTATTCAGCCCTTGGGAAATTATGTCAGGAGGTGTTGGGAATAACGGTAAATCAAACGGGTGTGGAAAGTATGTCAACGAGCATCACAATACTATCTCGCGGTAGGACGTAGTGGAGCGAGAAATCGCCCGCACTACTAATTTATCTTTCATGTACCATCGTTCCGTGGTCCAAAGGATTAAACTTCATAGCAAAGTTATCTAGTCACCATGGTCGCTCTATTTGACCAACTACACAACACACCCATCACCACAGGTCCCACACATCCAAACATTAACAATCTGAGTGACTGAGTTCTCAAGGCTCGCCACCAGGAGATACTAGCATCGGACATCTAGAAGAAAGGGATCCTCCTTACACGAGGGGCGGTGTGGATCAATGTTAAACCTTATGGGAGAAAGTGCGCTGGAACTCTCAATTCAACCAGTATTCATGCATCCTACGGCATTTAATCGTTATTCATTTATCGATAAATAGCTTATACGACATAGGATCATCATTCCTTGATTATTATTTGTTCTCGAACATGTTCATACTCAACCTAGCTCATCCCAACCCAACCAAGCCTTAGCCTAACCTAAGCCTCTGAACTTAACGCGCACACAAAGGAGAACTTCGGACCTTGTATTACAGCCTAGGTTCATAACCTGACTGAAACGAGCTCTTGCCCGTGGCAATATCTGTTTCATAATGGACTCTACCCAACACTCTCATCACCTGGATGTATGTCTTATCATAGTCCTAACCCTCAGGTTCATAACCTCTTACAAAGCTCAGTCACTTATCATATCTGATTATGAGTCTTTCTTCCTTGAGCGTACTGGAATAAAACCAGGGCACACCACAAACCACAAATAAATTAATACATACAACATACATATACACAATAAAACAAGAATGCAATACAAACATGCAATAATACATACATACATACATACATACATACATACATACATACATACATACATACATACATACATACATACATACATACATACATAATACATACATACATACATATATGTATATAAACATCAATATAATATATGAAATACATACAATAACAACACAAACCCCATATTCAATACAAGACAGCAGGGTAAAGTAGCCAGAGCAGGAAAAGTAGCCGCAAGCTACTGTGTCCCTTGATAGCGCTACAGACTAGTGACTAAAGTTTGAACTAATCCAGAAGGAAGCTTTTAGTTTTGTGAATGCATATTTACTAGTTGCGTTGACAATATCTACATGTCTCATCAAAGGTAAGTGTTGAATATAATTATCTACATACTTAATTAGGTGATATTTATTTAGGCTCTAAATCCATGTACAGTACTTTTACCGATTTTCACTCAAGATAACGTAGTTTGTAATGTCGTCCAAGAAAGTAAAGTTGGTAGGCGCTTGCCCGCTTTACCCGACATCGTGGCCACTTTGCCCACCCTACAAACATAACTGTTATGCTATATAAATAAACAGAAATTAATTCTTATTATTTTGTTTTGGTGGGTACAAAGAAAAATTGAGTTTCCTCAGCAAGAAGGAAATAATAAAACAGATGTTATTTTGCAGTTTTATGAAGAGAACTGTTGTTTAATAAAACATAACTAGGCAACGAAACACTGTAATAAGCATTCCCTCGCCCCCTCCCCACCTCCCGCCCCCGCACACATTCTGTAATTATATTAAATAAGATTATAGTGTTGCATTTGTGACTGGAATGCTGTGGGAGACGGAAAACAGTGGTGTGGCTCTTCCTTGCTTTTTCCAAGTTCTTCGTGTGAATAGTGTGTCCTTCAAGAATTATCTGGACTGGATCTTTTGCGGGTGGTTTTAAAACAAGTTCGAACTACTTTGTAAAAAGTTTCGTTTGTATCCAACTGGATGTTATGGCTATATTTATCATGTATAGCCACATGTAGCCTATAATATTGTTATACCTAATATATTAAAATAATAGTTTACAATTGTGTTTGTTTGCTTCGCAGTTGAATCTCAAGAAATGCCGTCAAACTAAGGGTTGGGAACCATCAGCTCTGGAAATACCTATTCAAGCTGTGAGAACCGGAGATATGGGCTACAAAACTGCAGCAAGCATAATATTAAAATGCATGTTGACATAAGAGTTTGATAGAGCAAACATTGCAAGCAAATACAAGTTAGTGATCAAAGCACAATCCACTATTTTCAATTTTGACCGGTAGAGTGGGCCTAATTACCAAACACAACACTAAGTTAATAACTGACACACTCATATAGTTAACTCGGCGAGAAGCGCGATGGGTCTAATACCAAGCTCAACTGTTTTTATCAACTATCGCCTCATACTTAAAAGAGGTATAATCACACTTTCTAGAGTGAAAGAGAAGAACTAAGGTTATTTTAAGTTACTCCCCAACTGGGAGACAAAGCATACAAACACAATATAGTTGCACAACTTCAGTGTTCCTCGCAATTTGGATAATTCAGGTCTTTTTTTTAATGAAGAGCAAGGCCAGCAACTCCTCAACTATCTCTTAGATCTGGAGGTACGTTTTTATGGTGTATTAATTACAGATCTAAGTCATTTAGCATTTCAACTTGCTTAGAAAAAAACATAGCCCCCACTTTCTACAAATAAAATAAAATGGCTGGTAAATAAGCCTACTGGGTAGCGTGTTTTAGGAAGTGCTGTCATCAAATAAGTCTAAGAAAGCCAGAGACAACCTCTTCTAAGGGGACTAGTGCCTTCAACAAACAAAATGTTACAAAGTTTTATGAAATTTCCAAGGGCATCCAGGAAAAACACCTGCACCCCTCTAATAGGGTATTCAATGTTGACGAGACTGGACAAATAACAGTCCATTCTATAAATACAAATGTATTTGTAATACAAATTAGGCGGTAGGTTGACAGTCTAACGTAAGCTAAAAGGGGGGTATTCTCAACGTTTATGCTGTGCATGTCTGAAGGTGGATATTACATCTCCCCTTTTGTGATTTTCCCCAGAAAAGGGATGAAAGTTAGAATTCAGTGTGGATCAACTCCTGGAACTCTGTTTGTCGACCATCCATCCGGCTGGATGCAAACGGGTATTTTAAAACGTGATTTGAAGATTTTTTTAACCGACAGTACACTATTAGTAGAATATTTAGTCTTGCTTATCCTTGATGGACACGCTACCCACAAAAAGAACTTGGAATTTATAGAGATAGTCAGGAATAACCATACTACTATTGTTTGTTTAACACCGTTATGCAGCCACACAACTTTTTCCATTAGAAGTTTCATTTATGGCTCCATTCCTCACTTTTTAAGTCCAAGCTATTAAAAAATTTCAATGGAACAATCCTGGGGGAGTTGTAACACAACTCCAAGTTAGTCAGCTACTGGGGAAGCTTATTTAAAAGCGGCAGTGTCAGCTACAACAATCAATGGATTCCGAAAACGTTGTATTGTACTACAAGGACCAGATCTCTTTTCAGAAGCTGAATTTGTCGCCACAGAGGTAACAAATATTACAAAAGCTGATGATCAAGATGCAACAGCTGATGCTGAAGTTCCTACAGCAATGGATGAGGAACTTCCAATTGAAAACCAAGTGGATGATCCGGTTCTGTTGCTAGTTAGGTCTATTTACCCCCAGCCAAAATTGTAGTCATTTGATGTAATCCTTTGAGACATACTTCCTTTGCCAAAAGTCAACATTTGTAAGCAGTCAACTAAATGTAATGAAGAATCTGCAGCAGTTATTACTTCTAGCCCATATAATAAATCACTTTGAGCTCACCAAGTCTAAAAAAAGGAAAGTAATTAGTTGATAAGAAATGAAAGAAGATAAATAAGTCAACTCCTTCTACCAAAGCGAAGCGTGTATTTGAAGCACCAGAAGAAGACAGTGATGCGGAATGTGTGTATTGGAAAGAAACTTATTTATGTTAAAAAAAACATCGAGGGATGGAACAGATGCTCCACCTGCCTTCTCTGGGCTCACGATGGGTGTGCCTACTGTGAGGAGGAGGACGACGATCTTGTATGAGATGACTGTAATCGCAATTGTCTTAAAATATATGTCTTGCTTAATGTACATAATATTTTTTGACTAATTGAAAATAATGTTTCATGTTCTGGTTGCGTTTTGTTAATATTTTTATTATTCTACTTTAGGAATCAAGCTCCCTTGCTTAGAACCAAGATATTCTACTCTAGGAATCAAACTCCCTCGCTTAGGACCATGATATTCTACTCAAGTAATCAAACTCTCTCGCTTAGGACCATGATATTCTACTCAAGTAATCAAGATCCCTTGCTTAGAACCATGATATTCTAATCAAGTAATCAAGCTCCCTTACTTAGAACTATTATATTCTACTCTAATA
>CABFVX010007901.1:0-12268 GCA_902151425.1 Timema shepardi
TTTACAAAATCCTGGCAAACATTATAAGAAGGTTTCTCTGACTGGCTAGAAAGCTTGAATTTATAATTTAAAGTTAAAAAAAGAAATAATCTTTACGTGTAGATGTGTACTTCTAAGATTAAAGCCAATAGTTTGTCACCTCTATCTAACCTTCCTCTATCAAATTAACTCATATTTTGTTAGGGTCACAAATTGAGGGATTGTTTTACACGATTATATATCATATATCTCACGATTTATTTTTAAAACTATAGAATTAAAATCTAAAATTTTAAATGGTCAGAACTTTTGTCCTCATTTTGGTTAAAACAATATTAAAGAAAATCTAACCACTTCTTAAATAAATTGGTATTTCTAAACGTCTGCAATTCCTCTCGGTGCTCCTTAATAAATAATTGCAGTTGACAGCCAGTTCCTTAGTTTTAAAAAAAGGGTTCAGTATCTTTCAATTTTCTTTGTAATGTGCAGTCAGAGTAAACTTATTTGAGGATTAGAATACTTTTAAGGGGGTGTTTGGGAGTTGGGGACGGGGATGGGTGCTACTGAAGCTTGATAGGTGACCGCCAGCCGACAGGAGCTCATATTTGGTATCTTTCTTCTAGTACATTCTAGTTTAAAGTGAGTAGTTTAAAAAATGCTCACTTGATTGCGCTGTAGTCACTGTGGGTCGCACCTAGCGATCCCAATGTTGAAGGAGTAAAGCCTCAAAAAGGGGTGCAACTTTTTAACTTAACGGCTATGACTCTGTTATTTTCTTCTCTGTGACCGCGTGTTAGCCAACGAGAGTAAAAGCGTTTTTGTTTTCGTGTTAGTATAATTTGTGTTGTATTGATCACTAAAAATATTGGACGAGAATTAACTGGTACAACCCCTCTGGACCCCTCAGTAAAATTTGGCCTTTGGAGACTTCATTGTCCTACTTTCCACATCCCGTTGATTTACCGTTATACCACATCCACCCCCAAGGCCCTGAGATTGGTTCCGCCCCCGAAACAATTTCCCCCGACAGAGGCCATCACAGTGGCTCATGGGCTTAACCCATTTGAGTTTAGTGTATGCCCATTAATGTGTGCCCCGAGGATTTTTAATTGGGAAAGCATGCAGTATTGGGCACTCCTCCCACGACGTGCCTGCATGGGGATTCAAACTGTGGACCATAATTAAACAGTGTTTGGAGCTCGCCCCTATGAATCCACAAACTGAGGAGCGAACTTGGATGTCGGGTCTAATGTGCCCCAGGGTGTACACTCCGTGTGTCCGGGTGGTTTTTATTTATTGGTGAGGGAACGTGAGGTCCATGTCGTCGGGCATTCCTCCCATGACGTGTAGAGAAGCCTCCCCTATTCACGAATATCAAATATTAAGTGTGAGCTTTTGGAAATTTCTCTCTGTGATTTTCCCTGACCCCCTTTCCACATCCCGATGCCCCAGGTCATTACTCGGTGTCTAAACATGTTCAAACAGGAAAATACTGGCTGTCACTGGTTCAGTACGGCGTTGTGACACCCTCTACACAACCGGGTGCCCCAGGTCATTTATTAATTGGTGACTAAACATGTTCAAACAGTAAAATACGGGCTAGTACTGGCTCCGCTGTGATTCTACCCAAAACCTCTTTCCAAATCCGTCGTCGATCGGGGGTGAATATATAAGGGAGTCACTTGGTCGACTATTTATAAGCGTCTGTAGAGCGAATCATGATGGACAAGATAAATCAGCTGGTAAATATTGTTGACGCCATGAAGACCGTAAAATTGTGTGATCTAATCGTAGATCAAAAGTACTCGGCGGATAAATTAAAAGCGGCCAATATAAAGTTCGGGAGACGCCTAATAGCATCTATAGATGGCGAGTTTTGTGTATTTTTATCCTATCACTTTGGCACCCTAACGGATGACGACGTCTGTGATATTAATAAGGAAAAACTGATATTTATATGCAACGGAGTAGAACCCGGTACATCTATAATTGTGAACTTTGAACTTGTTTAAGAGACGGGCAGCAGCATCGATCAGTTAACATCATCAGGCAACACATCTTCACTGACTTCAAAACAAGTTTAACATCAGTGCAAGAGTTAAAGACGTGTAATACTTAATTACACAGTGGACAAGTTAAAGACTCATCTAATCATCCAGCGCGTTTACGCGGTCAGGTACGCTCACTATGCTTAGAACCGGATGTATTAACTTAACGTTTGTGGGTCATACAATTGCGGGCCGTGCCTATATGACAGCATAAAATATTCACAGTGTGGCCGTGAACGATAGACATGTAATTTAACCACTACAGAGAGTAGCGAGGCTACATCGAGTTCTGTGACTCTACCTGTCACACGATCAGGGTGACTGAAGTACTACCCTACGAGAGAATCGAGGAGACTTACCTGTGTGATATGACATGTGCTGTGTACAATTTCCGCAAAGGGGATGTTGTGACCGTGTTTCCCAGGCCTGCCTCACACCTGTCACAACCCGTTACGATGCCGCAACCACCGAGCCTACCTACAGAGTCACGTGACAGCACAGATGAGAGAGCTCTAGTTAGGAAGGGATTCTTGGGCTAAGATAATTTTGTGAAAATAGGGTTGTCTGGTTAACTTATACAGTCAAAACAGAGCATTAAAATCATATTGAGAAAAGGCAGAATAAAATTCTAAACATAGATAATGCTAATTATTTTTGGACTATAAATAATACAAATATAGTCTTTAAATAATTTGTAAGGCATTTAAATGTTTCACCCGTGTTTTTTTAACACCACATCTTACTACACGTTCAGGTTGTACGCCTATTTACTAAATACAATAAAGGATAGGGATAGATAACCTTGAATTTAGAGGCAGTTTAACTGAATTTGCATTCAAAAAGAGTTGGAAATCATTATGGAAAATCCATTCTCATTACAGCTGATTGGGATCGAACCACGATTTCATCAGCAGTTTGGTTTGATGTGAGAGTGATGCCTTAAAGCCCGTTGTCCAAGATCCGTCAATTACCTGTGACTGCGGCTGGAGCCTTGCTGCTTCGGCCGCAACAGACCATAACACTAGTCGCATGTGACAGTCGTATAGGGTGTTATCCAAGATGTGACTCCAGCTGCAGTCACTAGTTGATTTTGGGATGAATTAACGTACAATAGATTCACGACCTTAGTTTACTTGGATGACTGCACAAAATGTTAGTAGAAATAATTTCTGAACCATCCCTACGCCAACAGCTGACATCTATCACTTAGATAACTGTAATTAAAACGTATGGTAACATATGAATGTGATAGTTAACCACAGTAGTTTAGGCCAATATAATATTTATATTTATTTGAGGTCGGGCACAAAGCTTGTATATAGTTTTATTCCACTTAAAAAAATTATTATTCACACCACTTGCATAAAAGCTCTAGCTAGCATAGTTTAAAAAAGGCAACCAACGAATTTAAACCATGTAGTTGAACGTGATGGAAACAAGTTCTTTACAATGATACACCCACGCAGTGGGTAAAAATATTTTATTCAGTTAAATATCTTGATATACGATAAAATAATCATAAAATAATGTATTATACATACCAAAAATTACAGGTATTTTCTATTTTCTAAGTAATAATAATAATAATATTTAGCACCGCGTCTTACTACCCGTTCGGGTTATACGCTTTAAGTACTAATTACTCTAATGGATTAGGAATTGGGAAGGTTGAATTAGAGGAAGTGAACCCGCATTTGCGTGGAGGGAGAGTGGAAAACCGTTTAGGAAAAACCACCCCAGTTCACCCGACCTAGATTCGAACCTCGATCTCCCCGTCCTTAGCAGTCGAGCTCTACACGACTAGCGCGTTAGCCAACTACGTCACCGATGCGGGTTATTTTCTAAGTAAATACGATGCCTGTATTAAAAGTTATTAATGTAAGTTCTATATCACACATCATAGATAACTTTGCAAAAGTGAGAGTAAGTACTTTTAATTATGTTTAAAAGATATTGTTTAGGATTGTGTAAAAAGGAACGATTAAAAGTTATGAAACGGTGCGAGAACACTTAAGTGTATGTTCAGTACCTTCTTGGCTATCTTAAGGGATGAAGAAGAGGACAACGAAATCATTTTTATATGGTTGTACAGCAGAAGGAAAGTACAAAGTATGAACGCATATCTGTGTAATACAACGAGGAAGGGTGTATAATATTTTAAGTGATGAGTCCAAGTTCTGGGAATATTTTATACTGCACAATCATCTACTACAACCACATCCTGCGAGTGTAAGACTCAACGCCAGCACACCCACAGTGTACTAAGGAACGTGTCCTTAAACCAAATTAAAGGCAAGAAAGAAAAGTTCAATGTCTATACCTTTGTCTCAGACTTGAGGAAAAGAACCTTTAATAAACAAAATCTAAATTCCTGAATATTTAATTGTCTTGATAGGTGTGAAATGATTTACTTTTTAGTCTATGGGTAAACTTAGTAGTACAACATGATTAAAACATGTCATATAATTAAATATATATGCTCAAAATAAGAAACTATTGTCTACTGTATTCTTAAATTGCAAAGGGTCATTTCTATAGTAGTGCAATGTCCTAGTTTAGTTAATTATCTTTATGAAATATAGTTTTTTTTAATAATGTAGAGTATTTCAGTAACAATTTATGTAATTTTTTTCTTCTTTTTATTGTAATGTAGAGATTTTGGGGTGAAGTGGCACACCCAAGATTATCTTGGATAGTGGCACGCCAGAAAAAAAGTCAGCACATCATTTGGCCACCGAAGCAGGTCATTCGATATATTACAAAGTAAAAGGATTACACTTGAGTCACAATAACACAATACAAAATGGGAAATCAATGCGATATTTAAAAAACGTTCTATATGATTTGAATTTTTAATTAAATTAAGTTAAATATAAGCGTATGGTATTATTGATTTGTGACTTTAACAATATTTTGTGACACTATGATTGATCGTTAATAAAATTACACTAGGCCTCAGGGGCGTAGCCTGGGGGCCCGTTCCCCCTCCGGAAATCTAGATCCTTTATTTTATTTAATATATAAATAAAAACTAGATAGAAAATTTCTTATGAAAAATTAATTAGTATTCTCATCGTTTGTTAATTGTTAATAAATAAGATTTTCCTACTTTTAATTTAGGAAATGAGGATAGAGATAAGAACGCAGTTGCTCGTTCCTGACACTCAAAAAGAGAGGATGTAGCTTTGGAGTTTGATAGAAGTAATAATATTTGCGGTCTCGTCCAGCGCCAACCCTTTTCATGTGCCAAATTACACTGAAAACGCAAAAGATGATAAGAAAATCAAACGTCGTGACTATAAATTTCTTCAACGCTGGTACTCTGAATTTCCTTGGCTTCACTTTCAAAGTGAAGAAGTTGGCATATTGTGCTTCGAATGTATGAAATCGAAGAATGAGAATCTCTTTGGCTACAGCTCAAAACTTGAAACAACTTTCATTAGTAAAGGTTGCAATAATTTGAAAAAAAGCTGAAAGTAAATTTAAAATACATACAAAAAGTATTATGCACGAGGAGGCTGTAGAGGAAAAAAAACGTGATTCAGTGGCCAAATAAATTTATAAAGAAAAATAAAAGCATCAAATTGTAGCCCGAAAGGCATTGCATACACAAATGACATCTCTTAGATATCTTGGAAGACAAGGCATTCCAATACGAGGTCACAATAACAGTGATGGAAACTATAAGGCGTTGCTTGCTCTGCGCACTGGTGACATTCCTGAGCGCAAACAGTTTAGTTTTCGATCGAAGGACTTCACTACACATGACATCCTAAATGAAATTATAAAAATGATGGAAGAGCTGTCCTAAGAGAAGTATTGAATGAAATACGAAAGGTAAAGCATTTTAGTTTGATTGTAGATGAGACTACAGACATTTCCAAGAAGTAACAAGTTTCAATCTCTTTAAGAAATGTAAATGAAAATATGGAACCAAGAGAGTACTTTTTAGGTTTCTATGAAACAAGTTCTGTCCTAACAAGTCTGATCTTGAATACCTTGACGCAATTTCGGTGCTCCCTGGAGAATGTTCGTGGTCAATGCTATGATGGTGCTTCAAATATGCGAGGAGTTCATAATGGCGTCCAAGGTAAAATCAAGTAAAAACAGCCGCTAGCAATGTATGTGGATTGCACTAATCATTATTTGAGTTTAGCGCTGCGAGACACTACTCGTGCGATACCACTTATGAAGGACTGTTTTCAATGGGTACATGATATGGCTATAATTATGAGCACAAGTAAAATAAAATCGTAATTTCTACGCACCACAAGTGAGTTTGAAGATGTTCCAAACACTACTCCAAAAGCGCTCTGCACGACGTGGTGGACGGTTCGATACTCATCTATTGTCAGTGTAATTAAAACATAGCCAACTGTACTTGGAGCGCTAGAACAGCTCGGTGTATCAGGTGAAGATGTATCGAGCACTGAACGAGGTATTTACGATTAGTTTTTAAAGTGTGCAGTTTATTTGGGGATGCTGATAAGAGAAAAAAGTTTTTGGCTGAACATAAAAGCGTGCCTTAATCTTAAAGAGCTCTAATCAAACAGTTAATGGAAGAGTGGAAGCAGTTGTCTCAACTGTAAAATATTTAAGGAGTATCAGATCCGAAGAGACGTTTGATTCATTTTGGAATGAGATGGAAGAGACCCAACAAAAATATGATCTTATACCTATCCGCCTGCCATGAACCAAGCAAGTTCCAAGGAAACTAGGGCATAAACAAGGAACCATAGAAAGGACAGTGATTCTCAGTAGAAAAGAATTGATGAGGGAAACTTACTACGAGATAGTTGATACAGTCACAGTACAGATCTAGAGGCGCTTTACTCAAACTTATTCAAAGAAACTTTGCATACTCGAATGGGTTCTTTTAAGAACAGTTGAGGAATGGGATAGTGACGAAGAAACACGTTACACACTTAGAGACTATGACTTAAAAACGGATGATGTTGAACTAGATGCAAAAATGTTGGCACGAACTACTCCCACCCAGCCTAAGTGTTTGAAATATCTAGTTGACATTTACATTGCAATGCCTGAGAGTACAAGGCTATTATTTCCAGTAACTTGGGAGCTCAAGATTATAATGATAGTGTATGTAATCTGTCCGCGTTGGGCGTCGATTAATACATTACGGATCGGCGATGGGTGCCGATTTAAGTGATACCGTTTGGTTAGCTGTTAATTGCTCCGTGATAGAGCACTAATTAAAACGGTATGGAATTGCTGTTAAATAATTGCGTACCCTACTAGATTTGTGAGATAATTGGTATTTATAACCCCATGATCGAGCGCCAATTATGTTGATACGGAATTATGAGTGATATTTTAACTGAATAAATAAGACCTTTAATGTTGCACACGATTTATTAAAGTTATTTTATCTTCGGCACTGAAGATACAAGTTTATATGCTATAACTTAATTGAACTACAGAAATCAGTTAGTGGCACTGTGAATTACTGTTACTGCTATATTTATGCTATCGGCACTCAAGATATAATTTGATAGATGTATGCGACTGGCACTGATAATTTGTATTAGCACTCTCTGTGTGTTCATACACACAAGCAGTTTATATATGGCCCACCCCTTGCCCCTTGGACCGCTCGTGACCAGTGTCAGAACCAACAAATCGCAAGAGTCCTGGCGACAGATGTTATGAAGGCTAGCTTCCTATTGGGTATAGGGAGCTATTATCACTTGCTTTGTTGTTAAATACTACGGAGTTAATTTTGTTTTGATGGTGCAATATATTGTCATCAGTTCTGAAAAGCGCGTGATTCTCCATGGATGAAGTATTGATAGGATATTTTACATATAATACTTAAATAAAATACACTTCATCCATGACTTTTTTAATATATGAGAGGGGTCCAAATCAGTATCGTTACAAGATCGGTTAAATCACATTTTGCATCTCTACAACGAACGAGTTGACAATCTTGATATTGATGCGTTGTATAATGAGTTTGTCAAAGCTAACACATATCGTGGGAGTGTATTTGGAAAGTGATAATATATAATATGTATTCATTTGACAAATTTATTTTTTACGAATTATAATGCATTCATACCCTTACATTACAAATTTTAAATTTTAAAACAAAAGAAAAACTTAATTTGAGATATTCAATGCACATCATAGTTAGATCTAGTTCTGTTTATGATTATTTAAACTTTATTTGTAACAATGTAAATAAATATTTTAATTTTATTATAGGACTAGTTACTGTAGTATAAATATTTGACTAAAACTATGTTCCTATTATTCCTATTTTTAAATTGTACAAGATCGCTAACTAGAGTAATATTAACATTTTGTTTGTCAAATAAGATTATATATCTATTTCCAGTACTTTTTGTATTATTGCTGTGTAACATTGTTCGTTCATGATTCAAATTAAATATACCTTGTTGGAAAAATATGACAAGGAAATTTAACTCATAATTTTTTCTTAGCGCAAGGTTTTATTTAAGTGTCCAAATATTATTGTTGAGCTTTAGGCAACACCAGAACGGCTGAATAAATAATATAATTTTAGTGTATATTATGATTTTATTTAGGTGTAAAATTCAATATATATTTAGATGACCACGTGAAATAGTTTTTAAGAATATCCATTTTACAAAAATTATACTAAGGCTGTGGATGGGGGGCAGGGGGGCGGTTCGCAAGGCAAGTCCCTATGATAACTTTTTTTTCTTGCCCCGTGCCCCCCTCCCCCCCCTATACAAGTTACGTTGCACCGCCTCTGCACACAACACCCAACCGTTAATTCATCTGTGTCAAAGGGGACACCCACATTCAATAATGATACATTTTTCATCAAGCCGGGAATCGAACCAGGGAACCTTAGCTTGGTAGGGCAGACATTCTACTAACTGCGAGCTAAGTTGTCGGACAACTATTTGGTTATTAGGTGTTTAATATATACTATTGTAATGGCCTGTTTTATAAGTTGTCTCTAGCAAGATGTTCATACATTTCCTGGCATTGTTACATTCTGTCTTGAGCCAGCACGTGTGACCTTGGACCGTGTTCTCTTATTGTACAGACTAAAATATGCAAGTCCCAGATTAATGCCGATAACCAACGAGTCTAATGAGAGCTACAGTAGCCCCATGGCTTCTTTGGTGCTGAATGACACCTGACGGCTTTGAAAAGTTACCATACCAAATTATCCCTACGCCGAACCAAATGATCTGCAAGAACATGTGTTTAGAAGCTGTCACTTCTTACAGTCGACATTTGGGTATATATCTAAATGTTGACTGTCAGCTGTGAGCTGTCAGTCAGCACCAAAGAAGCCATGGCACTACTATAGCAAAATTACTGTCTGGCATCTTCGCCGCTTGGGGTCGAACCGGGCGCCTCAGGCCGCACACGTTCACTCACTCAGTTAAGTCTGTCTGATGTACCCATTGTATTGTAGAACTCGGTACGCTGCCTTGTAATTCACAAGACTTCTTCTCGCACGCCATACTCAATCTGTCAGAGTAGCCCCATACACTCGGGGGTAGCCATCCAGAGTCACACAAGTCACTAAGATCCCCCCCCCACCCCCAGTTTCGCGATAGCCAGTAGTTAGAGCGGACACTATCGGGCCACCGTGTGAAAAGTGAGGGTTTTACACTATTGAGGATTAAATAGTAAAGATAACTAATACTGATATTTCCAATGTGAGGCAATAAATTCCAATAGATTATATAAATTGATTTGATTCAGTTCAAAATTTACTTTAAATAACAGTTGTTAAGCCTGTCTTTGACAGGCTGATGTTAATATTACCCAATCTAACAAATTTTTAAATGCATTAAAGGCTACGTTTTGTTAGGTTTGGATATAGATTGTTATACAAGTATATTTTTACGACTACTACAAATATTTTAAAAAAACATAACAAAAATTCATAAATGCTAAAAAAATTAAAACATTGTAGATTTTCC
The DNA here is from genome assembly GCA_902151425.1 of Timema shepardi. Lineage (NCBI taxonomy): Eukaryota > Metazoa > Arthropoda > Insecta > Phasmatodea > Timematidae > Timema > Timema shepardi. Next base: position 9,983 of record CABFVX010007901.1, read on the forward strand.
TTTTAACTTAAATTTTAAACAATCTGTTTTAACGTAAACTGAGTGTGTTATGTCAGAAGTGTATAAAAAAAATCCTATCCACTGAGACCTTATTCATCGCTGTAGGCTTTATATTAGTTGAGAACAGAAATAATATATAGGATACTTATTATGAAACACACAAATTTGTATTTATACAAGTTTTCATTTTAGTTAGTCGTCCCAAATAGAATTAGGTGTCTGGTAAATAATTATCTAGCTAATGTTGATGAACATTCTACCCTAATACACCCATGTTTATTAGATTTTCATTATTGTAGGGTCAAATTGAATATTGACATAATTATTAATGAATAAATTTCGAATCTAGTATCATTAATTAAAATATGTTAGTTAACCTTCAACTTTTCATTTTACATTACGTAGTGCCCTTGGAATTACACCAATCTTGGATTTTTAAGGGTGTGTATCTTATATATGTTAACACTTAGTAACTAGGCCTAAGACATTAAATTAATATGACCATATACAATAATAATATCTACTGTATTTTTATCTAAAAAGTTATTTGAGTTATTGTAATGGCTTCTATCCCAATTTGTACTTGATTTCAAATAAAAAAGAATCAAGCAAATATATTTTATTTTATTCGTTTTGTAATTAATAAACCGAAGCCAAAGATATTTAGATTAATTTAATACATTATTCTTAAAGTAATTGAACACCAACCACAATTATTCATTTGTTTCAGTCTTTTCAAGGTTTGTACTGGTTATTAGCATGCATGTATGACTTTCTTTATCCCAGGAGTCTGAGGTCTAATCCCGAATGGATTAGACCTAATGTTGGTTGTTTTTTTCCACACTCTCGTAGTCTCACCAAGTTCATTTTATTAAATCTAAAATACTTCTCTTTGAGTACTTAGCTCTATACTTGTTAATACATCCAAATGTATGAACTAAGATACATAATACTATAAATTTGGCTATAATATTTATATTTAAAAAGGAACTAAGCCATAAAGATAAATGAGTTGTATAGTAATGCTACGATTATGAAAGAAAGATAAGAGGTGTGGGTAGCAATTTAAGTTGAAATAATTGTGTACACAGCTAGATAAATGATTATTTAGTGATTTAATAAAAATCGTTATCGTAGATTATAAGGAAATAGATTTTTTCCCCATCAGTAAACCAATTACTCTTAATTTTAGGGTTGTAGATCTCATTCCAAAATCTTTTCAGGGTAACTTATAAAAGCCCTAGATACCCAGTTTTAGCCCGACCAGTAAAATGATGTCGACTCTAGTCCGAGATACAAACAGACGGTATTGCGAAAACAACTTTTTCTGTTTCAGGGGGATATGAAACGCCGACATTCATCAAAATCTCGAGTTCAATAATCTCTTCATTTTGACGATTACAATACTTCTCTACGAAGTGTTGAGAAAAGGTAAAAGATATATATATATAAAACCATTTTTATATATATATATAAATAAATATAACCATTTTTATACGATAGTAAATTTGGTAAGTAATTTTAATCCAGATAAAATTTAAAAAGGCCCGAGGATTTATTGTGTAATATTTTACTCTAAAGACAAACATGCCAACATCTTAGCTATAGTAACTATCATTCAGAACTTTTCTACAAGATCAACTTGCTCGGAAATGAATGAAAGATTTAAAACTAATAAAAACAACCAAATTGTTTTGCATTGCGCACTCAAGTTTCCTTATGTTTACATATTTTGTACGATGTCATGTTTCAATCCCGTTGCTTCAAATCTTTTGAAACTTTATTGGTTTTCCAGTGATATTAGATTGAAAACTAAGTCACTATCGCGTAACACCGGCTACGACAACATTTTCGAAACAAGTTATATGATGTAACCAACTGTCTGCGGGTGGTGAGACCCCGTCTTGCGACTCCAATAAAGGAACCGAAAGTTCAAGGACGCCGACATCGGGACAGACCAAGGATTACTTGGTGGAGGAACGTTGATGAAGAAGGAAGGAAAGCGTGTCAGTGACCGCACGTGCGGCCCGATCCATGATTCTGTAGAATTCAAGGACTTTTTTTTATGAAATGATATACAATACGGCTCGAGTCTTAGTTTCATCAACATTCTAGATACATACCATTTTGATATGATAAGAATGGGAAATTGGTCATTATTTGAGGAATTTTAGAAAGGGAGGTTGGCGCATCATATCTTAACTCTTTATCAAACAGAGAAAGCTTTCTTAAAAGCAGTGTCAGATTTACGTAGGTGGGGAACTTAGGGTGGCATACAATCCCCCC
>CABFVX010007901.1:13520-27657 GCA_902151425.1 Timema shepardi
CCCCCCCCCCCCCATCCCAACTCACACCATCCCTCCAGCGTATTTGTTATGTGAACGAACTCCTTTTTAAAACAGACTTCAAACAAAGTATTTTATATATCACAAGATAAATCTATACTTGAAGTACACTGACTTGTATTTAAACTCAACATAAATCCCATGAAAATCATTGAGGTGGGATCAATTTATTACTAGAACCAACGGTTCATATTAAGGGACCACACTATTCGTGTATCCATAGAAAACATTAATCAACTATGAATAATAATTTTAAAAAAGCTATAATTTGAATTTTTCCCAGATATATTTTCGCGTTATTATTTAACACCGGGGCTAGTTGCTTATTGATGAGATAAAGTAAAGTAGTTTTGAGTAAAATTTACAAAATCCTGGCAAACATTATAAGAAGGTTTCTCTGACTGGCTAGAAAGCTTGAATTTATAATTTAAAGTTAAAAAAAGAAAGAATCTTTACGTGTATATGTGTACTTCTAAGATTAAAGCCAATAGTTTGACACCTCTATCTAACCTTCCTCTATCAAATTAACTCATATTTTAATAGGGTCACAAATTGAGGGATTGTTTTACACGATTATATATCATATATCTCACTATTTATTTTTAAAACTATAGAATTAAAATCTAAAATTTTAAATGGTCAGAACTTTTGTCCTCATTTTGGTGAAAACAATATTAAAGAATATCTAACCACTTCTTAAATAAATTGATATTTCTAAACGTCTGCAAACCTTCTCGGTGCTCCTTAATAAATAATTGCAGTTGACAGCCAGTTCCTTAGTTTTAAAAAAAAGTTTCATTGTCTTTCAATTTTCTTTGTAATGTGCAGTCAGAGTAAACTTATTTAGGATTGGAATACTTTTACGGGGGTGTTTGGGAGTTAGGGACGGGGAAGGGTGCTACCTGAAGCTTGATAGGTGACCGCCAGCCGACAGGAGCTCATATTTGGTATCTTCCTTCTAGTACATTCTAGTTTAAAGTGAGTAGTTTAAAAAATGCTCACTTGATTGCGCTGTAGTCACTGGGGGTCGCACCTAGCGATCCCAATGTTGAAGGAGTAAAGCCTCAAAAAGGGGTGCAACTTTTTTACTTAACGGCTATGACTCTGTTCTTTTCTTCTCTGTGACCGCGTGTTAGCCAACGAGAGTAAAAGCGATTGCCCGGAGTTTCCCGGCGGGGACCTCGAGGAGGTACTCTGGCCAGCTATCCCCGCTACACGGGTACGCACTACCAACCGCTTGTCAAGGAGCCTCGCTCCTCACACACAGATGACCTTGTCGGGGTCTTAGCTATACCGGACCACAATGTCCCCCACATTGCCCATGGGCCGCCCCGTGGAGGCGCCCCGACCGGATTTTTAGAGAGCTGCCAGTATCGAAAGGTGGTAAAGACAGTCTAGTGCTCGTGCGTATGAAACGTGCGTGGACCCAGATAACGTCCCGAACTCCATCACCGTTGTTGAAAGCCCCTTTTGGTTCAAACCCAATAATAATACATTGATTTGTTACGGTTTTATACACAAGTTTTGAAATTATATATTTTATACAATAGACTAAGCTATAAAATAGGTTTCAATTAGTTGAACTAGCTAATATGTTCAACTATTAACTCACTTGGGATAATATTATGTTAAGGTACCTGCACTGCTAGGCCCTATAAATAGTACTTTGTCAAAATAGCAAATGAGTTAACAAAAGTTCTTACCTTTTATCTTTAGGCCTAAGTAAAGAAAGCAAAAAACTAATTCTGCAGCTGGCTTGCCAGTAATTTGATGGATGGTCTCTCCTCTCCTTTTTTTCCAGCCCTTCTATGCAGTATTTTTTTCAACTTGATAATTTATACAGTATTGTTGCCAAGAATGGCACTGCTGTATTATTGTTTTCCTTTATTATGTATCTTATTAGTCCTTTCCTAACTGTATTAACATTAAAATATATTTCTCCGGATCCCGAATAATTAATATATATCAATTATTGATTTAATTAAATAACACACATACTATATTTTACTAAACCACAAAAACACAATAGAAAGCGAATAAAAAAATATAGCCCAAACATTTTTTTTAAATAACCTGGATTTTTTCAACCCTGATATTGGCCTATAGCTTTTATTATAAAATACTGGGAAAGTAAATATTCTTTGGTCTGGAAAACCTGTGGAAGTAAAAGAATTTTAAAGTGTAGCCCTTATCCGCGCTGTTTGAAAATGTGTAAAATAAATACATTTATCAGCAGAGGTCAGCTGGGTTTTAAATGTTCAGCCGGTCCCCTGGATAATATATTTCAAAATGAAAGGACACCGGAATGTAGGGCCAATGTTTAATTTCCCAAGGGTTTTACGCCCTCCGCTTACAATAAACTTATTGTAAATTGTGGATAACCCTGGCATTCTGTAAGACCCGTAGCACCTACATAGAAATATTTCTTTGGTTGTGTGCATTAAACACAATTTTTTTTTAAAAAATCAAAATATATTCTAGAAGCATCAAATTTTTTAAAAATGCACTAAATAATCACCCCAAATTTTAATATTGGCATTTAATTTTTAAAAATTTGCCAAGCGAAGATCATGTTAAATAGCATCTACAGGTAATAAGTTAGCAAAAGACTTCCAGGTGAAGAGCAGTGTAATGACCTTTTAGAAAATTCTAAATTTAAAAAAAATTCTGACAAAAATTACTCCAAATAACTTCTACAAGAGTATAATTTTCGTAAATTTTCCCAAGTGTGGACCACTATATAGATTTTGAGGGTATCCAAGTTTCGGAAGATTTTTGGAGAAAGGCTTCCGATTTTCCTTTTAACTTGGAAGGTGTAATGTTAAAAACACCCTTTTATTTGCTAATAATTACCCTTATCATACAAATAAAGTAGCCCCATGGCTTCTTTGGTGCTGACTGACAGCTTAAAGCTTTGAAAAGTTACCAGACCAAATTGTGTATCCCTACGCTGAACATTCACAAGATGTCTTGTCAGAGGTGAAGGAAGGGTTTGGTAATCAGTTACATCTTTGCCGGGACGGAGGATTGAACCCCGTCCGCCAGCATAAAAGTCTGACACCTTACCCCTAGACCACCAGGTCACCCGATAATGACAAAGAAAGACATACAAAAATGTACTGTAAGTGAAAATTATACCTCCTTCAAATAGCTTCAAAAGCTATCCATGGTCTAAAATTGTACTTGGTCAGGACCTCCGGGCTCCTTCAAATATCTTTCTGAGCCCCTGTCTATGTTGACTGTCACCACCCTATATATGTTTTGACGATCAGTAGGTGAATGAGTCAGTGAATCCTGGACTCTCGCTAACTGCACAATCTAGACAGTTCAACTTTATAATGATGACTTAATATAATAATTATTGGTATTAACAGGATGTTAAATTTATACGTTCTTATCTTGATTTATATTTACATCCGTCCTAAAGAAGTAATATTTCATTAAAACCTAACATGTGTTGTTTATATTATTATTAGTATTAATAGTGTTGTATTTAAGTATTAACAACACAGATTTAAAAAAACAAACAGAATAATAAAATTTCACGCGCAAACGAAATATAAAGTTTGAAATAGTGATAATTATTCTTGACTGGCTATAACAGTGTGTTGTAAACTGCTGGTAACGTGAAGTAGCTCTGACGCAACACTCGCTTACCAACAGGGGTGACAAAATCTGGAATGAAGGAAGTAAAAATTGTGCCCAGCATAAGTGTAGGTAACTATTAAAATATTACGTTAAAACAAGACCATAATCTACGTCCTGAAGTCATCAGTAGAGTCGATCATAGTAAGAAAGGAAGAATACTTGGTCCGTCCCTGCTAATATTTCTGTAAGATTTATCAGAAACACAAAGTTCCACTCACCAGAAGTAACACGTCTGATGGGCGGGATTAGACGAAAAGAGGGAAACTGTATTAATATAACACTGAAATATGTCAATAGCATTATCTATTAAACTAGACCCTTAACCCCTATCCCCCCGCATTATTTTCAAAATAAAATATAGCCTATGTTCCTCGCTTATAATGTAGATTTATATTGGTGAAAGAATTTTTAAAATCGGTCCAGTAGTTTTTGAGTTTATCCATTACAAACAAAAAATCAAATTTTTCCTCTTTATAATATAAGTGTAGATTTAAATATCAGACATATGAATTTATATTCAAAATTTAAAAAATCTAAGCACATTATAAAATGTCCCAGAGCCCTACGAAAAAAATATAAATATTTTCTTGAAGCATTTGATATTGATACATTTTCGTAGCCTCCGGTATTTGGAGAACTTTGCCCCCTTGACCATAATATTCCACCCGACCAATTCTGCAAACAATCTTGATTGTATTAGAACTAATCTCCCCATCAGTCTACCTCTCCACATCCCAACTCACACCATCCCTCCAGTGTATTTGTTATGTGAACGAACTCCTGTTTTAAAACAGACTTCAAACAAAGTATTTTATATATCACAAGATAAATCTATACATGAAGTACACTGACTTGGATTTAAACTCAACATAAAGCCCTTGAAAATCATTGAGGTGGGATCAATTTATTACTAGAACCAAAGGTTCATATTAAGGGACCACACTATTCGTGTATCCATAGAAAACATTAATCAACTATGAATAATAATTTTAAAAAACCTATAATTTGAATTTGTCCCAGATATATTTTCTCGTTATTATTTAACACCGGGGCTAGTTGCTTATTGATGAGATAAAGTAAAGTAGTTTTGAGTAAATGCAACCTCATTAGCGTAAAAAGGTAGTGATATAAATATTGTAATAGGTCACGTGGTGAAAGGAACCGATAGTAAACCCACCCAAGATTCGAAATTCGGCCTCCGGTAACTGGTAACCCAGTCTTTAGATACAGACTTCATGACCTTTGCTATAAAAAGGAAAATATTAAAACATTTTAACATTTTTGTTTTGAGGAGCTAAATTGTGAAATTTGGTTAGATTATAATTTGTTAGTGTTTATTAAAACAGTAGGCCTATGTACAATTCTACAATAAGTTTAAGCAAATAAAAATATACTATACATGTACTTAGGATCTAAGTAGTAATCTTATATTTTAACTTGGACGTGTAGAAAGATATTAAGTGCCTATTAAGAAAAATTGTTTAGGTTTTATATGAACCCATTTAACCCCTTGATTTAAATTATGTATCTAAGATTATTAATTTTAAATGGCAATTGATTTAAACTCTTCTTCCTGTCAAGTTTGAGAAAAAAATTTACAGCACCTTATTATACACTCATCAACACACACAAAAAAATGCTACTAGTTTTTATGTGAACATAAAATGTAATAACAAGTTAACTATTTGTTCTCAAGGTCAACGACATGTAAAATATTTTGTATCTACACTCACCAACAAAAAATAGAAATCGTTACTAGATTGTATATTAACATAACTAGTTATGTGTTTGAACTCTTTTGTGTATAGGTCGACAACATTTATACAAGTTTTTTATTTAAGCCATTATTACCAAATCAACAAAAAAATGAAAAAAAAAATTATAAATCGAAATATATAAGAGCGAATCAAAAGAAAATATGTCTTAGTACAGTAGTAGATTTTAAATAAAGAATATCCACAATATAGAATCAAAGAAAAGGTGAATTTTAATTTAAAGAAAACATTATTTTAAAATATTGTAATTTACAATGACACTTGTGAATCTAAATATTGTTGATTTGATTTTACTAACTACACTTGTGAGTTTTTTCTATTTTTTTAAATTGTGGTGGCAACGCAGACATATCAGGAAACTGGCGAGTGAAATACCAGGACCTAAATCATATCCACTAATAGGAAATATCCTGGATGTCTTGGCCAGGACTCAAGAAGAATCATTTAAGAAATACTTAAGTCTTGCAAGGAAATATTCACCAACAGGTCGGATCTGGGCTGGACCGTATTTAATAATATCTGTTTCAGACCCATGTGATCTAGAAATATTAATGAACAGTGAAAAGTGTTTAGGAAGGGAAAGATGTAAGAATCTTGTTAATAAATATCCGTTAGGAGATGGTTTGCTTGCAATTGGAGGAGAGCAATGGAGGATCCACAGGAAAATTATTCTGTCTTCGTTCCAATACCGTCATTTTGAATATTTTATTAAGGTATTTAATAAAAACAGTAAACTCTTAGTAAATAGTTTGATAGGAACGTATAATAATAGAAACACTTTTGATATATATCATTATTTTACTAAATTTGCTTTTGATAGTATATGTGAAACCGTTTTAGGTATTGAAATGAAAGGTCAAGGAAAAACAAGTGAAAAATATATCAATTCTACTGATACCACCATTGGCATTTTAACACAAATGTTCTTAAAACCTTGGCTGCTCAATCCAATTATAATTCGTCTAACATCGTACCACAAGATAATAACGGAGTGTACAAATTACATAAATTCGTTTAGTAACGAACTCTTCATAAAGAAGACGAAGGAGTACCGTGAGAAAATCAATCAACAAGTATCAACAAGAGATACCTCGGATAGCTCACCCAATAAAGATAGACCATCACTAATAGATTCCATGATAGAACATGATGAATTTGTTTTAACAAAGAAAGAAATCATTGGAGAAATAAACTACTTAATAATGGCAGGAATGGATACAACGTCAACCAGCCTCAGCTTCACGATGATGCTACTAGGATTCCACCAGGATGTTCAGAGGAAAGTATTAGAAAGAACTCGACGCTGTCTTTGGAGATGACGTGGAACGTTCAGTAACAATGGAGGATTTAAACAATCTTAAATACACCGAACAAGTTATAAAAGAATCGCTACGTCTCTATCCGATAGTACCAATGATACCAAGAACCTCAACTGAAGATATTAAAATAACAAACTACACTATACCTAAAGGCTGTGACGTGATATTTAATATCTATGCTTTACATCGCAACCCCAAGATCTACCCGAACCCAGATGAGTTCGACCCGGAGAACTTCTCACCGGAGCGCTCCAAAGGTCGACATACGTACAGTTTTCTTCCGTTTTCCGGCGGTTTGAGGAAATGTGTTGGCTACAAGTACGCCATGTTCCAGATGAAGATAGTTCTGGCGACAGTTCTGAGACATTTCACCATCCATCCGTCGTGTGAGAGGAAAGAAATAGATCGATGGGCTTTTAGTCTAACAATAAAATTAGTGAATGGCTATAACATCAGAGTAGTTCCTAGAGGTTGAATTATATTTAATTGCTTATTTACATTTCAAATTTTTACTTCCCAAGTGCTTTTACTCCTTCAAAATACTACACCCCTTATCAAAAGGCTTTAAACTAAACACAACTCCACATTGTCGTATTAATATAAGATTTTTTTTATTAAATTAACTATGCGATTTTTAGTGAGTAAATTGTGTTGAGTGATTGGTAATAATTTGTTCGGAGAAGTTTCAATTTGTGTTAGATTTGTAGACTTTAGTTTACTTACTTATAAATATACATATAATTTGGTTGGGTAAATTTTCAAATTTATTTCTATCTAATAAAGTATAAATCAATCTAATTAATTTGACTAAGTTTGATGCTATTAAAATTAGATACTGAGGGATTTTTACAAGCTTTATCTTGTATATTTCAATTAATTAGCAATTTTGGAATAATTTCTGTTTCGAATAATTTGTTTCCAGACAAGTTTTCATGACTTACATTCGACATTTATAATTAATTACTAAACTACATGTAATAAGTGTAGCCTTAAATTAATTAATGTTAATCATTCTATATAAAGGCCATATCAATATCCTAAGAAAAGTTTCTGTGTGTAAGCTAAGTGAAATTTTTTTATTCAAGACAATATTAAAAGATTACACATCTTGAAATTAATATATTTGTATTTAATCTATATTTTTATCCCAACTAGTTTTTAACTACATGTGTCAGTATTAATATGTTTTCATTCATTTTTAGGTGTAAAAGATAACGTAAATTATTAAGGACATGGTCAATGATCGTTGTAAGTGAAGAGTCGCATCAGCGCCAGCCCCTAGTTTAAGGTATCAGAAAAAAATCAATTGAGTTTTAATTTGTGTTTGTCGGCTCAGTCGGGCCACGGAGTCTCCGGAGCTATTAGAGCACTTTAGAGCTACCTTCACTCATCCAAAGAGTGAGACTGAGTTAGCAAGTAAACAAAACAAATCTATAATCATCCTCTGAAGCCTTTATCGCCGGTAGTAATCGCCTCTGTATTGAAAGCGGTCAGAGTCCTAACTTTTACAAAGCCTTGTTGAGAACTATTAGGGGCAAGAACCTAGGATTATCCCAAATAGAAGGTAATACACTTGTCAGATAGTTTGGTCTTTCATTGAAATTCATCCCGGTCATCTCTCAGATACGCCCATTCGTACTCAAATTGGGGTATAGTCTTGTTTGCTAGTGGTGGGGAGGCTAGGCGTCAAATCCTGCCCGGGTGTGTGCCAACAAAGAGTGTTTTTATTAACTTTTCCACTCAACTTCCGCGCAAATGTGGTCACAAATTATTTAAATGGGTATGGATCAAACCAGTATTTATACACAATAGGGAAAATAATAATATTAAGAGGCAGTGCTAAAAAAAAGTATTGAAGTGATAAGCTAAGATATCCTAAAAATATATCATACCTGAACCGTGAATATGCATTAAATTACAAAATTAATAAAAAGTAGATAAAATTGCATTTGTATGCATACATTTTTACATTAAAATATTACATAATTGGCCAATGCTGATTTATTCTAAAGCGACATTTTATGAGATCAATAACCATACAAATATTTAAATATTATAATTTTTTCATTGTTTGAATATTATTCTCGACACATAATGAAAAATAACAACTATACATTGGTAATATACGGGACGAATCCTGGATAGCTCAGTGGTAAGAGCATTGGCGTACTAAGCTGAAGGTCCCGGGTTCGATTCCCGTGTTCAGGTGTACTTTTTCAATTTTCAGAATATGACATATTGGTTAAGTTTAAAATTGTTTAAATATGGGACTCATCACGTGCATCTTTGTATAGGCGGACTGAACGAACACATTCTTCAAGTCTGGTTTGCTGTTTACAGCAAGGTCCGCATTCAAATCCCGGGAGGAATTAATAATTGTATTTTCCTAAACGGATTATCACTCTCTATCCACACAAATATGAGTAGGCTACACTTTTTCTAAACTCTACCTTAACCATCTTTACACCCTTCAACTGTATCAACAGTAAATAAAGAATGAATTAAAGTACACAAGACATTTATAAAAGTACGAAGGAAGTTATGACTGGAATTCAAACCCCGATCTCCCCGTCATCGCAAGTCCAGTTCTCTTGCGAGAGTGACGCCTAACCTTTCATGCATCTACAAATTGAAGGTTCTGTTTTGTTAGGTTGGGTAATAGAGACATACGTCTGTCATGGCCAGGTTTCTAAAAGGGTAAAAAATGCTAGAATAATTGTAAAACACTTAATAATTATCTAAAACAGTGATATCTGTGAATAAGAACAAAATATTACTCATATTTCATTACCTAAATACTTTATCAAGAAACTATTAATTTTGGTATTCTTTTTATCACCGGGTCTTACTAACCATTCGGGGTTTTTTTTCTATTGAATATCATAATAAACAAAACTATTTTAATCCTGATCAGTGGCGGCTCGTAGCTAAAATTAGTGGGGGTGCTGCCCCAGAAAAAGTTTAGCCTTTGTTTTAAAATTGTGTAAAAGGAAAAATACATGTATAAAAAGAACATTTATTCAGGAACTTGATAAAATCTTTTAAAAAATAACCAAACATTTGTTACTTACTTTAACTTAATTTGTTACAGTTCAAGTTTGATCTATTCATTTAAAAATGAAATCCATTCTTCTTGTTATAATTTGCGCAAAAAGTTCAATAATTTTCTCCTTGATATCTGGATGAAAATTGAGGAAATTCTTCTCCATAGAAAGTACTGCAAGCGCATTTTGTATTTCTGTTAAATAAAAGAACCGAAAAAAATGAATCAAATAGAATAGCTGGAAGCAGAATAATAATCTAATTCTATACTCTTCCACACTATTACATTCAAAAATGTGGTACACGGTTTTTAAGCACAACACACGCTGAGTAAAAAAAAACACTTCCTTCCACCATCACGTCAGAGCCGGCATTGCGAGAGTAACAGTGCTCTCTCTACCTGGCAGTCCCGCCTTCCTCCCCGCCCCCATCCTATGTGCGCGTGCGCACAACAGTAAAACACCACGTCACTGGCACTGTGAAGCGCACAGTTCCATACAAAGATTTTTGTATCTTTTTCATTGATTGGGGGATGTCTACCGAAGTACTGACATTAAGGTTAAGGAATATCTATTGTACTACAAAAATAAAAAAGAATTAAAGAAAAAATGACTCATTATATTAAATATTATTGATAATATCAAGTGTAAATAGGGGGTGCTGTGTTCCGCAGTGCCTAAACACGAGCAGCCACTGATCCTGATAATAATATGCTGTTTTTAAATATGACTGAGTAGTGTTTATTACTTTCTCATACTTATTTACAAATTGGCATTAGGAACCCAAGAGTTAATTGCTGCACTTACTTAAGTACACCACCTATTGATATCTTGAGCTAGTTCTATCCAGTCCACCTCATTACTCATGAAGATTACAAATAAAGATGTATAATTGTTTTGAGGGGAAATTCAGCTAAGGGTAGGGCACCTATGATTTTTTTTTTAATTTCAATATCTTAAAAATTTACTTTATAATAGATTTTTTTAAATAGCTTCAATGATTTAGTTCAAAATTGAAAACGGGAGACTATTTTGCCTTATTAATACTAATGTATATTTATTTATCGAAAATAAATTAATTTACTTGTTGTTTAGCTACAAAGAATCAAATAAAATTTGATTTTTTTTTTAAATTGATATTAAAGATTGATTCCAAAATGAAATCTGATATTAGTTTTTCATGATAAAAACGAATACAATTTTATTTTTTTAAATAACAAATAATTAAGTAGTTTGCAAATCATTTATTTTTGAGAATGTAAATATTGTTAAATAGTCATATTTGGATATATTTAGTTTAAAATTTACTAATAAAGAGTGTTTATTGTGAATAACAATATGATTTGTTTGTTTTGACGAGGAAGGGTGTTTACTAAAAACCTATTTTTGAACAGTTTGAAAATCATCTTCGAAGCTATAATACTTACACAATATGAGAAAGTTTGTGTGATTGTGTCGTGCCATTTATTTACTTTAATGTCTTATATATTTATTTTAATTTCGCGGTTATTTTAATTTTATTTGAATTTCTTTTCTGTCGCCAAGAAATATAATGGAAGCTACTATTGGTGAAATGTTTGGGTTACACATTTAATATCATATCACCCACTTAGATGGCTACAAGATTTAACGCGCTATTCTCGCAGTGGACTAGACTGCTGATGAAGGGGAGATAGAGGTGAGTAACTCGGTCTTGTGTACTGAAGGCTTTTTCCGAAGTGGGTTTCCCTTCTCCTTCACGCAAATGCGGATATACTTCCTTAACCCTAAAACGATCAGAGTTATTCGTACATAAGCTTATAACCCGAATGGGTAGTAAGGCAAAGTGCTAAAAGAGATAAATTTCATGTCACATTATTTATGTTGTCTATTCATGTTTTTATACACAATATATGGTGAAATTATTGTCTTCACACTATTTCACAAAACAAATTCCTTATTTAAAAATATATTTCTGCCCATGTAACATGCACGATATTCCAAATATCTTTTCATATTAACGAGTAAATTTTTTTAGGGCTGATTTTATAATGTATACAGTAAACTCCCGATTATCCGAGGGCGGATTATCCGTTGCATCAGCAACAGTTGGGGATACTTTTTTTTTAACGCCACGTTGTTGGAGAATACAGGGCTACCGATTGTTGTATTCAGTAAATTTTAGGGAAGAAATAACGATATAAGATGTCAAAAGTATAAGCAAGACGGACTGCACGGACTCATAACCTGTTTAATTATCTGGAACAAGAATTCTAAACGCTCCTGTTTGACAAGCTGATGTTACGAATAATACATAGCGGGTTGAGAGGAAGCAGAAGACTAATACAAACCTTTTAAAGCCCTCGGCCCTGTCGAGTGCAAGTCTAAAACCTATTCCGGGGGATGTTGGGCGGGACGGGGAAAGGGGTGGTGTGGCTTCACAACCGACCAAAGTATCCTTCCGCGCCAACAAGAACAGATGGGTCACGGAAACCGTAAATGGCGCTAGCTACTAGACATATCTTGCGGAAAACTCGTACGTTTGAAAATATCAGTTTTCTCGAGAATGAGTGAAATTTTTATGTTCATATTTTCAATATCTTTTCTAAGATAGTATCGATGTTTATTAATGTTATATTTTCTTATTTTTTCTTTTGCAGCTGGCAGTTTTCTATTAAAAAATGTCAATTTTATCGATATTTGATCACTATTTAAAATTATAGAGGTGTGTATATACAAAATATAACTTAATCAACATGCTTCCATTCTGGAAGAAACCGTTTCCAAAAAGAGAACTGAGCAACAATATAAATGTCCAAAGATAACCGTTTGTTCCCACGGCTTTGTATTTCCACGTCAAATGAAAAGGGCGAATCCCCTTAACATTTTATATAATTTTAATTTAATTTATGTTATAGAAATAACAACATTGAATGTTCTTAAATGAAGTCCTCTCACTGTTTTAACTTTGAGTCATTATGGCGAAACGAGTTTTACAGGCCTGGTTTAAGGAATCACTCTCGCAATAAAACGAGCTTCAGATTACCGGGAAGTAAGGGTTCGAATCCCACGTACTTGGTTTTTATCCTAGTTGTTTTTCCATGTTATCTTCGCACAAATGCGGGTGAACTTCCACAATTCTTCAAGCCTTCTCATCCCTAACACATATTCGTGAAACTCCCGTGGGATTTTGAGACAGGCTGCTAAATATTAAAGAAGGCAATCAATTCGGAAAGTCATGGGAGGAACTCAAAAATGTGGCAGAAAACCGACTTAAATGGCGAAGCTTTGCTGTGGCCCTTTTCTTTACATAAAGAGTTAAAATAATTTACATCGACATATATCCTAAATCAGTATTTATCTTTCACAGTAACCGAGAATGTGCTGGTTTAATTATTAATAGTAGTAGGAGTAGTAATAATATTGTATTTAAGTTGAAAGACAGTTGAAAAAACAGGTGTATTACCATTTCACACGCAAAGATGATACTAAGTATGAGATAGTAAGAATCCTTGATTACATCCTAATTACATCCCGACAGGACAGTGTGTTGGAAACTGCTGGTATGGTAAAGAAAACCTGATGGAACTTTTGTTTTAGATCATGGGTGACAAATTCTTGAGTGAAGGGGGGGAAATTTGTGTCCAAGCTAAGTTATGGTCACCTTGGAACTATATGGCGTTCAGACAGAACCATAATCCATAATGCGGGCAAAAAAAGAGGCGATGGAAAGAGTCGTTATGGTGTGTAGAATTCAGAAGTATAGAGGAGGCTTCCTGAATCATTAGCTTAGTCGGTAGCATGTCTGTTTTTATTGAGCTAAGAGTCCCGGGTTCAATTCCCAGCATGGCTGAAAAATGTATCAGTAATGAAATGTGGGTTTCCCCTTTCACGGTGAGTGAACTAACGGCCGGGTCTCTAGGTCCTATGTTCGTTCTAGATTAAAACTGTTGTGTTAATAGATACATTGATCCAGAAAGTGGTTTATTTTTAACAACGCGTCTTATTCCCAGCCGGGGTCGTACGCATATTTACTAATTACACTAGTGTGTTAAGGATGAAAAAGGTCGAATTTAAATGAAGTGTACTCTGATTTGATTTGAGGAAGAGTGAGGATATTTTTTTTAATTCACCCGTACTAGCCCTGGCATGGGGTTCGAGTCTTGGACGTCCCATTCACTATCAATCCTGACTAAATAAGCTTTACATTCATACCGCATGTTAACCAATACGGGTACATTAATTATATTTATTTATTCAGTTAATATTTTTTTTTAATTATTTCCCCTGTTCATTTAAAAATTAGTGTTATTTCCCAGATAAAGCAATGTCACTGAAAGCAAGATGTCTGCACTTG
>CABFVX010007902.1:7618-18936 GCA_902151425.1 Timema shepardi
GATTAGAGTCCCATATGTGGGGGGGCCTGATTAGAGTCCCATATGTGGGGGGGCCTGATTAGAGTCCCATATGTGGGGGGGGTGCTACCCATCCCCACCCTATCAGAGTAATGATCATTTACGCGTATTACCTAACCAGGTAAGACGCGCTGATAAAAAAATTATTACATATTAAATGTGATTAATAAACCAAGTCAAGTAAAAAAAAAGTGAGTGTGTGGAATGATGGACCTCCACCGTGGTTCGGATTCCACGTTAAGCTGTAAGTCCTCCATTTCATCTCACAATCACCCTACCATTACATATTAGCGTAAGTGCGTATAATCCGAACGGTTAGTAAGACGCGGTGCTAATAATAATAATAATAATAAGTAAAAAAAGATTGTATATTACCACTTTATAGGGCCGTACTCTTTGTTTACCTTAAAATATAGCAATCTTACCTTGATGGGTTCCACTATGGCGTAGATTATATAAGATAGAGTCATAGTATAATCTGTCAAGGTCAGACTGCTAACTTTCATCTATGGTGTATCTTATAAGATAGTCAAAGTATATTCTGTTAAGGCCAGACTGCTAACTTTCCTAGTTTCCCTATGGTGTAGCTTATAAGATATTCATAGTATTATCTGTCAAGGTCAGACTGCTAACTTGCCTTGTTTCTCTATGGTGTAGCTTATAAGATAGTTATAGTATTATCTGTCAAGGTCAGACTGCTAACTTTCCTAGTTTCCCTATGGTGTAGCTTATAAGATATTCATAGTATTATCTGTCAAGGTCAAACTGCTAACTTGCCTAGTTTCCCTATGGTGTAGCTTATAAGATAGTTATAGTATTATCTGTCAAGGTCAGACTGCTAACTTTCCTAGTTTCCCTATGGTGTAGCTTATAAGATATTCATAGTATTATCTGTCAAGGTCAAACTGCTAACTTGCCTAGTTTCCCTATGGTGTAGCTTATAAGATAGTTATAGTATTATCTGTCAAGGTCAGACTGCTAACTTTCCTAGTTTCCCTATGGTGTAGCTTATAAGATAGTTATAGTATCATCTGTCAAGGTCAGACTGCTAACTTGCCTTGTTTCTCTATGGTGTAGCTTATAAGATAGTTATAGTATAATCTGTCAAGGTCAGACTGCTAACTTGCCTAGTTTCATTATGGTGTAGCTTATAAGATAGTCACAGTATAATCTGTCAAGGTCAGACTGCTACCTTTCAGGGTAAACGGAGTCAATATTAATAACTTTACCAACTGCGGTAAAACGACGGATGGTAGTTTATTAAAATAAGTGGCCCGGATTTGCATCGACCCCTAGTAAAGTGGACCATTGTTGGGGAAAGTTGAACGATGGTATTTTATTTACTTTAAAATAATATATCAAATAAATAGTAGCTTACAGGTAGTAATGTTTTTCAATGAATAAATCGATTTGCTTCTTGTATCGATATATCGATAATATCCTGATTACACAGAAACGTGAACTAAATCTTTTCGAAAATAACTCCTAGGGTTTTTTCTACACAACTAATGTTTATCATTTATTTAAATTAAATACATTTAGTAAGTACAAAAAAAATGTAAAGTTTTAAAAATACTCAAATGGGAAGCCGCAATTTGAAAAATAGTATATTTCAATGGAAATAACTCAAGATCTACCAAACAATTTTTGTTTATATAAAAGAATTTATTTCGGGGTTAGCATATCAAATTTTACCAATTATCATGATATAAAATCACAATTTGTTTAATTTACATTTGTTACTTATAATATAGTTTCTGATAATGTTAAGAACGCCGGTGGGTTTCTTGCTACAACCCAATAGACAGTTGCGTAAGTCATTGATGCATAACTTGCAGGAGCTTTTATAATTTAACTGGTGGTTAGAAGAACGTCTGTGTTTAGCTCTTACTAAATATTTATCCCTGTATTTAAGGAATTTATAGCGTTCAAATACTTTTATAATATAACTAATGATTTTAAAGATGTTTGTATATCTATACTATCAAATAAAAAGTCATGTGGTTAAAAACGTACAGTTTCTGGCTATTATTATTTTTAGCCCCGCGTCTTACTACCCATTCGAGTTATACGCACTTACGCTAATGGGTAATGGTAGCGTGATTGTGAGATGAAATGGAGGACCTACAGTTTAACGTGGAATACGAACCACGGTGGAGGCCTGGCATTCCCCACATTCACAAGATGTCTTGTCAGAGGTGAAGGAAGGGTTTGGTAATCAGATAAATCTTTGCCGGGACCGAGTTCTGGCTATTCTACAATATAATTATTATTGATTTAAATATACCTGTATGTATATACAGTAGCCCCATGACTTCTTTGGTGCTGACTGACAGCTCACAGCTGACTTCTGACGGCTTTGAAAAGTTACCAGACCAAATTATGTATCCCTACGCCGAACCCTATGATCTGCAAAAAAACATGTGTTTAGCAGCTGTCACTTCTGACAGTCAAAATTTAGGTACATACCTAAATGTTGACTGTCAGAAGTCAACTGTGAGCTGTCAGTCAGCACCAGAGAAGTCAATGGGGCTACTGTACAATCAAATATACAAATGTGTAGAGAATAGGAGTATAGCATAGCCTTCAGGCGAAGTTATCTTAGAATTTATGATTATATTAAATTATTATGTTGCTAACTCTATACATACAGTCGTGTCAGTGGTAGCTATTGTGTTGTCAAGTTGTGTTGTTGTCAAGTCAGGTTGTTTAAGAGGCTGTAAGAGTAAAATGTGTCTTCACATTAATTGACAATTATTTACACTTATGCCGATACACCAACATCAATGTACCCAATATATTATAGGTCCGTGAAGTTGGAAGCACAAATAATGAGGATTAAATAAAGAAGCAAATTATGAAGCCTATGCCAATATTTTGTGCTGAATTTGTGCCAAAAGAATATCACAGCCTCATAATCTGTGCTTCCATAGTTTTTGTGGTAACAAAAAAAAAAAAATCTGGTTGCTGCCAACCTCACGTAGCAGCACCCATAATGGCACCTATTTTGAAACCTATACAAATATTTAGTGGTGAATTTGTGCCACAAGAATATCGTATCCCCATAATGTTCGTGAAAATATCGAAAAACAAAAACCAAATTGGGTGCAGCTGGCAGCACTCATAATGGCACAAATTATATATTATAGCATTGGTGATTGCTAGAATGTATAGTTAGTGGAAGGAAGGGAACATTTTACTAGTACTGTCCCATCAAACCTATATTGTACGGGCAACAACTAACGAGCCGGCCTTTGAACTGCTTGACAAAATAACGTATTGTTTTAAAACAATTTATAATTAGAGACTAAGTTTAAAGAATGTGTATTATGTTATTATTATTATTATTATTATTATTATTATTATTATTATTAGCACCACGTCTTACTACCCGTTCGAGTTAAACGCACTTACGCTAATGTGTGATGGTAGGGTGATTGTGAGATGAAATGGAGGACCTACAGTTTAACGTGGAATCCGAACCACGGTAGAGGCCTGGCATTCCCCACATTCACAAGATGTCTTGTCAGAGGTTAAGGAAGGGTTTGGCAATCAGATAAATCTGTGCCGGGACCGAGGATTGAACCCCGGCCGCCAGCACAGAAGTCTGACACCTTACCCCTAGACCGCCAGTGTATTATGAATAAAAATATATGCATCGTGGAATATAAAACAGGTATGAATTCTGACACCTTCCAGAGTAAAGTTAATAACTAGAGAGGATTAAATGTCAGGTTAAAATTTTATAATTAGAAACTAAACTAAACCTCAATTTATAGAATCAAATCAAAATAATGTTCTGTATGACAATCTTGCTCAAAGAGATGTCCCCCGTGAGTGTTTGCAAAACGCCACACATGTTTAGCATGAGCCCTACAGCTAATCGGGGACCTCAATGAAAACAGCAAGCGTGTCTACAAATTAGTTTATTACTTTTATTTTTGTTCGTCTAAAGTCCTTTCCATAAATAATTCTGGACATTGAATTAAAAACCACATCAGTGTGTGAGGTGCAAATTAATAAAGTTGGTTATCTTTCCTGTAAGAAATTTCAGGTATATTTACTCTCAGCTTTATCCTACAGGTATAATTAATATTACCACTGCGTCTTACTACCCGTTCGGGTTATACGCACTTATTACCCGCCTCGGTGGCGTAGTTGGCTAACGCTCTAGTCGTGTTGAGCTCGACTGCTCAGGACGGGGAGATCAAGGTTCGAATCTTGGTCGGGTGAACTGAGGGTTTTTTCCCTAAATTGTTTTCCACTCTCACTCCACGCAAATGCGGGTTCACTCCCTCTAATTTAACCTTCCAAATTCCTAATCCATTAGCGTAATTAGTACTTAAAAACGTATAACCCGAACGGGTAGTAAGACGCGTTGTTATTATTATTATTATTATTATTATTATTATTATTATTATACGCACTTATGCTAATGTGTAATGGTAGGGTGCTTGTGTGATGAAATGAAGGACCTACAGTTTAACGTGGAATCCGAACCACGGTGGAGACCTGGCATTCTTCACATTCACAAGATGTCTTGTCAGAGGTGAAGGAAGGGTTTGGTAATCAGATAAATCTTTGCCGGGACCGAGGATTGAACCCCGGACCCCCAGCACAGAAGTCAGATACCTTACCCCTAGACCGCCAGGTCACCCACAGGTGTAATTAAATTTAGATATTCTTATCGGGCAGTAAAACACAACGCACAAAAATAAAACGTTGATCGATAAGCGAAGCGGGTTGCATCTTAACTCGATGTAGGCCTACTCTAAACACAATCGCACTTAATAGAAGTCAATGGACCTACTTCGGTGGCTTCATGGTCTAAGACGCTACTCTCGCAGTAGAATAGATTGCCGATGACAGGGAGATTAGGGTTCAAAACTCGGTCAAGTGTACTGGGGGTGGGTTTTTTTCTAAAATATGTTTTCACTATCCCTCCACGCAAATGAGGGTTCACTCCCTCTAATTCCTCCTTCCCAATTCCTAACCCATTAGAGTAATTAGTACTTAAAGCGTATAACCCAAACGGGTAGTAAGACGTGGTCCTAAATATTATTATTCTTATTCTTATGTACATTATCGTGGATAAACTAAATAGCCTGAGTCTTAGAGGATTCAAAAAGAGTTTTAAAAAACCTAATATATGATCAAAATTAGTTCAGTCACAACTTAAGACTGGAATTTATGATTTCTGTTTCAATGGTATATCTTTAAAACTCACGTGAGGACGTTGTCTACCTGTGACATCATGGACGTTCAAGATAGGATTTGCCGTTTTTTTACTGAATTTACGTTTTACTCAGCGAGTTTTAAATATATAACGTTTAAACAGAAACTATAAATTCTCAAAAAATTATGTAAATAGCCCTACAGTGTCACATGATTATTATTTTATCTTGAAGTATTTTTTTTGTAAACGTATTTTTATATATAAATCCTCCACAACTTAGACTATTTGACTTGGTCACTAAAATTCCCTGTAGGAATCTTCTTGCCAGGGTGTAGATTAAAAAATTCCATGCTAGCATGTATCTATCTGGACTAGGAAACAAGAAAAAATATAATTTTTTAAAAGTAAGTCAACGTTTTCAAAGAGAAAATATTAAAGTGAGAGTGTAAATTCGTCAGAGTAAGAGGGAAAGGTTAATCAGAACATAATAAAGAGCCCTCACATAGTGAAATTCTCGATTTCTTCTCTCTCTCTCTCTTTCGTACAGTGATGTTTAAGTGAGATAGATAACGCTTAGCCCGCTCAGGAGCGTCAAGTTAAGATGCAACCCGCTTCACAAAATAGCTTCGAAATCTCTAATTAAACAACGTTTTTAATGAAACGTTAAGGCATTTAAAGGGAAATTTTAACTCTTGACTTGATGCTACGTCACAGGTAAGTAAGTAACTTGATTGAACAAAGATGGCTGTACCTCTGTTTGTCTGTAGATAACTCTTGACATTAAGAGTCGTCCTACCTCGGAAACCAATATCAAGAAAATGTCGCAGTCCACGATGAACCGTATTTAACCTAATTATAGAAGGGGCTTTTCCTTTGTTAGAAATTGCGTGCCTGGTGTTGGTATCCGCATTGCAGTTGCAGATTGACAGCTTCATTGTACACTCGCGTTCACAAATATAGACATGGCTTTACGTTGAGAGTTTGTCGTGACAATTCAAGATACAAGATCATAACAGCTCGACATGTGCACACTTGATTAAGATTGTATTCTAGTATTAACCCTTAACACTAAGCAACCATTCTGACACCAGGGATGTTAATTAGTACCTAATCCTAGCGCCATTTATGTTGTAATGATATTGATTTGGATTAACTCTAAATTATGTAAAAAGTCATGGATGAAGGTAAATTTTTATTTAAAGTAATATATGTAGAGTATCCTTTTAAGATTCATCCATGAAGAAACATGCGCTTCTCAGAAACCATGCGAAAAGGATTTCATCACTAAAATCTATTTTTTATACCATCTTTCTTGTTAAAAGAATAACTGCGTCAATTATTGTTAAAGGGAACAACTTCATAGTAGTTGGCAGAAGACNGATTTTACACTGTTGATGAGGGGAGAGAAAGGCAAGGGGTATGTCATATATAAACCATTGTGCGTATGTTTAAGGCATCTCCGGGATCCAAACATCTACACCGAGATCCCGCTCACGCACAAGTCAGTTTAACACAGTATAATAAATCACATCAATATCACAAGTGTACAGTGATATAAAACATTTAATTGAAATATGTACAAGTAATTAACAGGTGTAATTTAAATAAACCGTGTGTGAAATAACAGCCATTAACATTTCTCTTTCTTCAATTTTATTAATATATCGATTTAATTAGTGCTCGAACACGGAGCTAAAAACAGCTGATTAAACGGTATATTTTCCGTACAGTGATGATAGGCGCTCGATCACGGAGCTTTATACAACCTATAAATCATCACAGCATTCACATATCAAGGGTTTAATCCGTAGTGAATCAATTGACGCCCAAAGCGGGGTGATTGATCACATAGTACTACGATTGACGCCCAAAGAGCGGTGCGATAAATCCATATTATTACAATCGACGCCCAATGCGCGGCGATTGATACCGATAGTATTATAATCGACGCCCAAAGCGAGGCGCTTTTAATCTATATTCTTACAATGTTAATTAGTATATGGGTAGTAATATGAGTGCTTACACAAATAAAAAACCTCATATTAATTGAAACTAAAACTGAACCAAGGTATTATACTTTCGCTTACAGAACGATGATACGGTTGGGCTTGCCGGAAGTTAACCTCCCACTCCTTTGGATCCCAAGGCAGATTGAAATCTTGCTACTTTAAAATATATAATAATATTTTAGATTTGTTTGATGATTTACTGATTTTTAAATTATGAGAACATTCAAAGAACATGGATTGAAATTGGTTACTTATAAAGTGTTTTATAGAAATATAAGCATCAAGATAGTGGAACATTTAACATGACATTAAACACTTTAAAAAAAAGTAAATATAATTACAATGCTAAAAAATATAGTTAAAAGAATAAGTTTAAATGAAGTTAATTTCTTGGTAGAAATTAAATTTTAGCGTATTAAGTGATATATTATTAAAATGCAGGAAAGGAGGACACAGTAACTGTACAACATTCAAATCTCCAACAACTATTCTGGTCTCATTTTTTAAATTACAATATTATATTACTTAATACCTTAAAATTAAATCTCCACCAAGCAATACATTTTATTTAAACTTATTCTTTCAATTATCATATTTTCTAAAACATTGAAGTTATATTTCCCTTTTTTTTTTAAGTGGTCCATGTCATTTTAAATGTACTACTATATTTGTTGAAGCTTATATTTTATGAAAATTACAAATTTCATTCCATATTAATTAAATATTCTCATCTTTTATAAGCCAGTATTTAAAAAAAATCAAATCTTGTTTTATATAAAGAGCCTTACTAAAAAATTGTAGAATGTTTTTCTAAAATACTAAGCATAAAATAATAGTGATACTGAATTTGTATACTGATGATGATAATGAGTATGTTGACCCATGTATGGCTTACTGCACACATGTTATCACACGGCTATGACGATCTGATTTTATGTATATTTCTTACTGTGAGATCACTTATTGGTTTATCGTTGAAATTAGTAAAAAATTAATGTTTTATACTATTTATTTTACTCATTGCACTACACTATTGTAAGTTTAACACTAAATGATACAGTTTATGTTTGTTTACGAACTGACACGGAGAGTCGGAACTAGTGCTGTTACCAACTGAGGTTTTCTCTCTCTCTGGATTACTATACGCACAAGCTGCTTATATCTGACCTACCCCTTGCTTCTTGGAACCCTTGTCACCAGTGTTAAAACTAACCAATAGGAGAACTCCTAGCAACCTGTTGTTTTGAAGGCTAGCTTCCTATCGGGTAAAGGCAGCCAGCTCATCCATAACCTGATTTTCAATTAGAACGAAGGGAGTTTTTTTTTAAACAAAGAAAGTTTTAAATCGTATTATATTGAAATTAATTCTTAAAATGCCTGATTATTATTATTATTATTATTATTATTAGCACCGCATCTTACTACCCGTTCGGGTTATACGCACTTACGCTAATGTACAATGATAGGGTGATTGTGAGATGAAATGGAGGACCTACAGTTTAACGTGGAATCCGAACCACGGTGGAGGCCTGGGCATTCCCCACATTCCCAAGATGTCTTGTCAGAGGTGAAGGAAGGGTTTGGTAATCAGATAAATCTGTGCCGGGACCGAGGATTGAACCCCGGCCGCCATCATAGCAGTCTGACACCTTACCCCTAGACCGCCAGGTCACCTTAAAACGCCTGATCATCCATATAGGAAGTATAAAAAGAAAAAGAATTTACATATGGTTTTTTAAAGAAATATACATTTCATCCATGACTTTTTTTAAAATGAGAGGGGGGTACAAAGCAGTATAATTGCACCAGTTGTATTCTGCAATTTTGGTAAGCTATTACGGGAGATATCAATGACTTAATCTAGTCTTGCGCGCGACCATACCTTCACGTGACGCCGAGTCGCCAGCTATTGACCTACAGGTTGAAAACCTTGCGTGCGAAACACCGGCTTTTTGGGCTCGCGTTCCCAGTAGTTCCTCTCTCTACCACCCAACACCCCGGCGCGGTGGTTAAACCTGCAACGCTAGTCTAGACTAGAAGTCACAGGAAGTGACTAAACACCCTCATGGCGGGGTTTTAAAACCCTTTTCTCTTCCTAACTCCTTCTCCACATTTCGCATCACGGGTTGAGCTTTCAAAGATGTTTTTTTATCGCGACGTCTTACGCCCTGTTCAGGTTATACACTTATATACTAATTACACTAATGAGCTAGGGATAAGGAAGGTTTAATTTAGAGGAAGTGCACATGCATTTGCGTCGAGTAAGAGTGTAAAACCATTTCGGAAAAACCACCCTTAGTACACCCGACCGGGATTAGAGCCGCGATCCCCTCAGTCATCGACCGTCTAGTACAACACGATAGTGACGCCTTAGATCATGAGGCCACCCGAAGCAGGCGTGGAATATATTGAAATAAATTGTAGGTATAATTTATATTTTAAAAATAGAGTATTCCCGCACCGGTTGTCACAAGGCTTAAGGCGTCAGTCTCACGATTCTGGTATGGGGAGTACTAAATTCTATTATTATTATTATTAGCACCGCGTCTTACTACCCGTTCGGGTTATACACACTTACGCTAATGTGTAATGGTAGGGTGATTGTGAGATGAAATGGAGGACCTACAGTTAAACGTGGAATCCGAACCACGGTGGAGGCCTGGCATTCCCCACATTCACAAGATGTCTTGTCAGAGGTGAAGGAGGGGTTTGGTAATCAGATAAATCTGTGCCGGGACCGAGGATTGAACCCCGGATCCCGAGCACAGAAGTCCGACACCTTACCCCTAGACCACCAGGTCACCATACTAGATTCGAATCTCTGCTGGGTACACCCGATATAAAAGTCGGGAGGGGGTTAGGGCTTTCTATAGATGGTCTATCACCCCCACCTCCACGACCGTGTGAGTGCATTCCCTCTAAACCCTCCCTATCCGCGCCCACAATATCGTGTCATGGTTTTAAACGTTGGAAGAGGGGAATGAACACATCTGTTCTATTTTAAATATCAGTCTGCCGTTTCATCGGAATAGATCTGGAAAGGACGTTCTCTTGGTCGAGTGGTCAGCACTCCTGGTTAATACTCTATAGGTCCCGAGTTCGAGTCCCGGTGGAACCATAAGTATTTTTCTCGAAGGGGAATTGTTTATATGCTCGCAGTGGCCTGGTTATATAGGTTTCAGATTTCTACTGGTACATCATCATCATCATCATCATCTCATCGGGATGAAGTAGCACCATATACAGGATGTCTCAACCTCAGAAGACTGCTACATATCCGTCACTGACAGTAGAAGACCAGGAATGTATGTCGACAAATCCTAGTTGCATACGATAAAAAAAAATGCTTTATATGTTTTATATTATAATTAATTCAAAAATAATTCGTTATAGAATATAGATTGTACGTATTCATAGACATAGCATGTAAAACAAATTAATTTATCTTGCCATGCATAAATTGTTACATTATTCATTAATAACATTTTGATAAAATATATAATATATATATAATATTTTAGCTCCGCGTCTTACTACCCGTTCGGGTTATACGCTTTAAGTACTAATTACTCTAATGATTTAGGACTTGTGAAGGTTGAATTATAAGAAGTGAACCCGCATTTGCGTGGAGTGAGAGTGGAAAACCATTTAGGAAAAACCACCCCCAGTTCACCCGACCGAGATTCGAACCTCGATCTCCCCGTCCTCAGCAGTCGAGCAGCTCAACACGACAAGCGCGTTAGCCAACTACGCCACCGAGGCGGGTGATAAAATATAATATAATATAATTTCTGCAGATTGTTTAATGTTTATTAAAAGTATGTAATAAAATATAAAGTGGTCCGAGACCTTAGGTAGGTCGGGAGCGTGTCTGCTAATTGGAATAAAAGACCCGGGTTCATTTCCCAAACATGAAAAAAAATGTATCATTGGTGAAATGGCGGGTGGGGTTCATTTTTGAAAGTGACGAATTAACGGCAGTGGGGTTGGGTGCTGTGTCTGTACTGATTCAAGTTAGTTTATATATCATGCACTGATAATCAGTCAGTTCATGGAGTTCGCGTTAAGGTGAGAAGGTAGGGGACGAGAGATAAGGCCAGGTTTTTTTTTTTTTT
>CABFVX010007903.1:0-27654 GCA_902151425.1 Timema shepardi
ATGAATCATAAAGAGATACTCTACATATGTTACTTTAAAGAAAAGTTACCTTCAACCATGACATTTTACATATTTTAGAGTGGTATAAATCAATATAATTACAATACCCCTCATTTGCTTATATCTTAAATGAATATGATGAATTTTGATAGAAGCAAATTCCATAATGTACAAGAGTTACGTCATATTTAACCCTTGATCATTCTTAAAATTAAACATATATAAATTTGTTGAGTGTAAGTTACATAAAATGTACATGTGTGTAAACATTGATTACAATTTACTTGTATAACAATACAAAAGTTGTATGATATATTAAATATCCGTTGTCACAATTGATTATTTTTAATGTTAGGTCTTCTTTATGAATAAACGGAATGAAATAATTTCCTGTTTAATGTCTCACGTTTATTTTCCTTACTTACTTTCTTTATTTCACTGTAAAACTGTAAAACTTGTTTTTGATCTGTTCTTAAGATTTTATGTTCATATACAAATTTGAACAAAATTATAAATGGTTTTGATTGAATAATCAAATTTTATTTGAGTTTAGGTAAGTATTAGGTTAATTTTAAATCTAATAAATCCAAGAGTTATTTGAAAATCTTGAAAATTAATATAAATTTATAGTTTAAATACCTCAAAGTATATTAAATTCAATTTAAAACTTAAATCGTTGTAATAAAAATATAATGTTAGAAATTATTTTTATTAAATGTTTATTTAAACATCAATTAATCAATTATTTCTATAAAACTCAAATCATAATATGTGTTGATAGTTATACATTCAATAACTACCTACCAAATTCTGTACAGTAAACATTTGTAAGACAGCATAAATTTAAATATAAATTTACTTAATTAAACTGTTCTAAATAAAAAATTATTTTACATACTCTTAATAGCTACCTTAAATCTACTTGACACATGGGTCCAGTTCATCAAAATATGTATTTAACTTTTTATTGATTTGTTTAATGTTTATTTATTTATGTGACCTCATTTAATTTATTACGATAGAACTATTAATGGCTTGCCATTGAGAAAGGCCTTTACATTATTACATTTTCAGTCAATTAATATTTACATCAGTTATTAAATTATTACATTTTCAGTCAATTAATATTATCTTCAGTTCTATTATAATATTTAGTTGTTTGCGAAACCTGGTTCTTTATTCAAGTTCAAACTAACTTTTTACTTTTTATACTTTGGCTAGTGACATAGCTCTTAAACCCTCTTACCTTCTTTATTTTTCTACCTTTCGTATTGTCAAAATGTTTTGGTGTGAGCACATAAAATATACAATATTAACCTAACCTTATTTCGTATAAAATAGTTGAAAAGAATATAAGACAATCTTGGATTCATAAAGTACGCTTGAAATTAGTATGAAATCATATGTCACACTACTGTGAAATATTGAAAATCATTTTACCCTTTCTAATTGAGTATTTATTTTCTCATTAGTGAAAAATTCTTTAACTACATATTTTTCTTTACCAAAATTTTGAATGTTGCCTATTTGCATTAGGTACTTAAATAAAATAAAATCGTAGTGTAAAATCTGTTACAGTATCTTGATTAGGTACAACACCCTAATTAGCTCTCATTATCCTTGTTGATACATCAGTATTTCATTACGCAATCACAGAATACCCTTTTAAACCTCTTCATAATCTCCTCCATATCTATCAATTTCAATGTAGATTTTACCGTTTCACATTTATCACATATTAGTGAAAAACCTAGGCCTTTGCCTCATTATTATAATTATTATTGCTGACATCTCCATAGGCTGCGTTGAGCTAGCATTATGCTTGTGATTAACTGTTATCTGATCCTTGGTGGTTAGTTGACTCAGCAGAAAAATTAAATTATTAATCATGGCTTGCCCATAGCTAAGTCCATGCCTTAATACAACTTAACTCTTTAACCAATACACCTTAATCCCTCAACCAATACAACTCAACTCCTCAACGCTTCTAGATACCCTCAGTCCATCTTTAAACTCACTACGACGATTGAATAATCTAGATCATGGCTTGCCCATAGCTATGTCCATATCTGAATATACCTAAACTCCTCAACAAATACACCTTAACTCCTCAACCAATACACCCTAAATCTTATATGTGAAAAATTGCTTATAAACAAGACACTACTGACCTCTCATTTCCACTCACCCTAACTTACTGTAATACTGTATTTAAGTCCATACCTAAATTAATTTATTTATATATCTTGAATCTTATCTTTCAGCCCATTAGCTCACTTCTGTGAATCCTTTAATATCTTAATAAATATAGTAGAATTTATTAAAATGTAATTAATTAAACTAAAATGATTCCCCACAAAAATAGTAAGATTCATATCTTAATTCTCATTCACATATACACCATTGGTGAAATAATATATTTATTCTGATTTCCAAGATCGTTTATTAATTAATCAAACTTCCTAACTTTCTCTTAAACTAAAACTATTTAAATTATTATAAAGTTAAAATTATTCTTTGTATTTACTCACATAAAACTTAATTGGTTGACAAAGTGTAATCAACCCCTCAACCTACTTTTCTATTTGATCAATACCCTTGGATGCTTCCCGAGGGATCATGCCCCCTCCTTATCTGTTCTTCTATTCTGATCTATATAACTTCATGAGATTATGTTAAGTCCAAATGGGATTAATCGGATCTGATTAAATTTATATTTTTATATTTAAAGTTTTATATTTGAGTACCGGGTTTGAATCTTGCTCATATTTTTAATTTCTGCGTCTCTTATATATGTTCTTTCTGAATGACGTTTATTTTTGAATAAAGGTTTTTTTAACTGTTGTTGTCTTCCCAGACAAAAGTATTCATTTGCAAACTTTTTCGAAGACGTAGTAAATAACAATAGTATTGACAACTTGTTTTAAAGTCATATAGTATAGTGTACATGTTAACAATAAAACCCTTTTATATTTACAAAAGAAGGATTAATTTTAGCTCTTGATAGTTGTGGTAGGTGAGGTCACAAATGGTTTCTTTACAATTTCTATTTTAGTTTATTTTAACAAATGCGTAGTGCCGTACCTTTCTTTAGAAAAGACGTACTATTTTACTTCGCAGAATTTATGAGATGAATGTTTACTTAGAACTTATACGTTTAGCATTTCTTACTACGACTACATCATTATAGTTACTCTTATTTTCCATATTTAAAATTTAAATATTAAATAAACTGTTGATTTTTACATTTAAATGATCCGAAACTTAGATGCTTCTTTGACATGCTTCTGGAACGAAGATTTTTTTGTGAGACGTACTCTTTTATATTTGATGTCCCTGAAAATGGTGGTACAAAATTAAAATTTCGAGGTTGATGTATTTGATTGGTTGTTAATCTGGGGTTACCTGCATTATTATTGCTATTAATTTGTGTATCACTTGAATTTATTTGCCTCGAAGGTCCTTGGTTACTATATTGTTGATCTCTATATTAGGATTTGGATAGCTTCTATTTTTCTCTGGAGCTTGATATCTATTTTGCCTATCTTGTCTATTAATAATCTCTATTTGATTTGAGGGTTTGACGATTACCTATGCCTATCAATATTATACATGTTATTGATAATTTATTTCTTTGTTCCCTTGGTATCTATCGTCAAATGCCATTAATACTATCTCTACTTCTTTAATGTTCTGTTTATTTATGCTGATTAGAACTTATTGTACTGCAGTTGGAAAATGATACATTAGAAGACCTATCCATCTATCTACTACTACCGGGTATCGTAAATATTTCGCATGTGTCACATATTTATTCAAATACTCTTTCTAATTTGTTTATGTATTGTACTGCTGAAATATTTCCTCTTTCTCCTTTAAAATTTTGGAATAAGTGCTAATGACGTTCCTCTTAGCCCTTTAGCAAATAGGTTGGTAGTATCGGGTAAATTACCAACTTCAACAAGATTAATTAGGTTTTCAACTACAAAATCAGTAAATTTTTTTATCTAGTTTTTCTACTGCCTTGGTAACGATCCCATCTATCTGTTCTTTAATTAAAATTTTATTCGTGTCTTGCTGAAAACCAAGTACTGATTTTACCTAATTTTTTTTTTCAAGGTTGTGTCGGACTATCTTAACATTAGTTTTTGTGTTTTATACCTGAAGGTTCAGATTTCCAACTTTAATTTTTACTTCCTTTAACCATTTAAATGATTCTTGTTCTACTTTTTCTATTTTAAATTTATTAGCCATTATCTGTTCCATTAATTTGAATTGTCCCTTCCTTAAAATTTCTTAATTTTCCGCCAAAGCCTTTTTTAAATTTTCTACTTCTATTACTTTTTAGTTTACCTAATTTTACTGTACTGTTAAGTTTTGATGAACCGTCTCTAATTGGTAAATTATTTGCTCTAAATAACCAAATCTGTGCTCACAAACCTCTTTACTTAATTCTATTTTATTACTTAGTTCTTTATTGAGTTGTTCAAGTTTAGTCTGATTTTGCATCTATTTTCTGATTTTTTTTTGGTATTTGCATATAGTATTCAATTAATTTCCTGGCTACTTGCATCTATTTTCTGATTATATGCATATATTATTTCCTTTTTAGTTTCTTGGCTACTTTGATCTATTTTATGATTTATTTCTTGTAAATTTTCATAATTTTATTTAAATCTACTACGGGTTGCACTATTGTTCATTCCCTAAACTTTTCTCGCCCTTCCTCATCCACTACAACATTTCTTTGTGGTTCTTTTTCTACCCTATCTTTTCTCTCTCTCCTTGCAAATGACTCTTCATTGTGCTGCTCGCTTTCTTTTATTTCCTCATCTAATTGTTCTAGAACTAACTGATGTCTAGGTCTATTTTCATATTCTACCTCATCAGAGCAGCTAATAGCGTCACTATTATCATTTAAGTTTGAATCTGCCATTTTACATTCCAAAAATTACTAAAATTTGTGATTATAAAATACTAAAACAAAGTTATTTAAATCTTATTAATAAAATTAAAAATAATATAAATTTATCTAAGGCTTATCTGATTAATTTGAGATATTCGGTCAGCTTGTTGCACCTCAGTACTATGTTCGTCGTTGGTGTTCCTTGTAGTGTACCATGCATGGAACGTCTTTTTCACTTCGGTTCTGGGATCTATGTTTGTGTTTGGTGTTCCTTGTAGTGTGACGTGCGTGGAACGTCTGTTTCCCCTCGGTTCTCGGATTGATGTTCGTCGTTGGTGTGCCTTGTAGTGTGCCATGCGTTGAACGTCTTTTCACCTCAGTTATCAGTTTGTCGTGTGTTGGCCTTGTAATGTGCAGTGTGTCTTTCAGTCGGTGTTGTTTCTTTCTTGTCTCAGGGATTCTAAAATTCGCTTCACGATTGGGCACCAATTGAAACACTACGTATATTTTCCAAATATAATATTGCTGTGATGATATTTCGGTTTTCTATAGATCCCTGGTAGAGCGACTATCATCACTGTACAGAATATATACCGTTTAACTAGCTGTTAATTGCTCCGTGATCGAGCACTAATTAAATCGGTATATTTAATAAATGAAAGGAAGAGAACTATTGATGGGTGTTTATTCACAAACAGTTTATTCAAATGAAATCTGTACATTACTTATACATACTAAAATTAAATGGTTTATATCAATGCACACTTGTGATATTAACGTAAATTATTGTATTCTGTATTAGACTGTGACTGCGAGAGCCAGAGCTAGTTCCAGTGTGTCGTTGACTGCGTTGCTTGTGTGTGTGGTTTGTGTGACGTTGCTTGTATACCTTAAACATCCGCACAAGCGGCTTATATATGGCATACCCCTTGCCTCTTGCTCCCTTCGTCAACAGTGTAAAAACTAACTAATAGAAAGTCTCCTGGCGACAGGTGTTGTGAAGGCTAGATTCTCATTGGTATTGGGATTTGGCGTCTTTTGCCAAATATTGCGGAGTTGTTCTTTTAACAGTAAAAATAGTATAAAAAATATATTTTAATGGTGTAATCCCTTTCACATTATTTATGAAAATCACGTTTTTCTTCATGGATGAATCATAAATGGATACTCTACATATGTTACTTTAAACAATAGTTACCTTTATCCATGACTTTTTACATATTTTAGAATTATATATATATTAATATCATTACACTCTCTAATACCAAACAGAAGTTTGAACATAAACCTCCTAATTTTTATAAACAAGTATATTGTAGGCCTGTAGAATTAGGCCGTGCTACAACTGGTGAGAATCTCTTTGAAGCTTAACAAACCCCTCACATAAAAAATGGACTCCTTAAAACATTAGTCTTACCTACCTTCGGAATGTGTATTTTACTATCATTTTTATGTAAGAAATAGCCAAGCCAAATTCCAAACATGTAAGGTGTTGCTTGGTGACTTGGTACAGTGTAGGTCATATTGGCCGTACGAAAAGTTTGATTCAGTCTGGAAAGTAAATATTTATAGATGAAAATCTTACATTTAAAGACAAACATATTATGAAAATATAGATACAAATTATAATAAACTAAAAATATAAAAATAGATCGCATTAGAAACAACCTTGTCTGAGTCATAAATAAGATAAAGTCACTGACTTTCGGCATAATGATATGACGAATAATCTGAATTAAATTAATATTTTATATGATAACCAAGCTTTGTCACTATCTAAATAATGTATGAGATTTTTTTTCATGTGTAGCTTCAATTTTAACTTATGACTACTAAGAGGCCAGTCTAAACAACTACTTTGTGAATTTAAGACGTAATAAATTTAGAAAAGAACATGTAAAATAATTACATTCATTTATTATCTTAGACAACATGTATTATGCTAAATTAATAATAATAATAATATGATATATACGTGGATAAGGTATATAATTTATATCAATGCACACTTGTGATATTAACGTAAATTATTGTATTCTGTATTAGACTGTGACTGCGAGAGCCAGAGCTAGTTCCAGTGTGTCGTTGACTGCGTTGCTTGTGTGTGTGGTTTGTGTGACGTTGCTTGTATACCTTAAACATCCGCACAAGCGGCTTATATATGGCATACCCCTTGCCTCTTGCTCCCTTCGTCAACAGTGTAAAAACTAACTAATAGAAAGTCTCCTGGCGACAGGTGTTGTGAAGGCTAGATTCTCATTGGTATTGGGATTTGGCGTCTTTTGCCAAATATTGCGGAGTTGTTCTTTTAACAGTAAAAATAGTATAAAAAATATATTTTAATGGTGTAATCCCTTTCACATTATTTATGAAAATCACGTTTTTCTTCATGGATGAATCATAAATGGATACTCTACATATGTTACTTTAAACAATAGTTACCTTTATCCATGACTTTTTACATATTTTAGAATTATATATATATTAATATCATTACACTCTCTAATACCAAACAGAAGTTTGAACATAAACCTCCTAATTTTTATAAACAAGTATATTGTAGGCCTGTAGAATTAGGCCGTGCTACAACTGG
Source organism: Timema shepardi (assembly GCA_902151425.1). Classification (NCBI taxonomy): domain Eukaryota; kingdom Metazoa; phylum Arthropoda; class Insecta; order Phasmatodea; family Timematidae; genus Timema; species Timema shepardi. Next base: position 7,500 of record CABFVX010007903.1, read on the forward strand.
TGAGAATCTCTTTGAAGCTTAACAAACCCCTCACATAAAAAATGGACTCCTTAAAACATTAGTCTTACCTACCTTCGGAATGTGTATTTTACTATCATTTTTATGTAAGAAATAGCCAAGCCAAATTCCAAACATGTAAGGTGTTGCTTGGTGACTTGGTACAGTGTAGGTCATATTGGCCGTACGAAAAGTTTGATTCAGTCTGGAAAGTAAATATTTATAGATGAAAATCTTACATTTAAAGACAAACATATTATGAAAATATAGATACAAATTATAATAAACTAAAAATATAAAAATAGATCGCATTAGAAACAACCTTGTCTGAGTCATAAATAAGATAAAGTCACTGACTTTCGGCATAATGATATGACGAATAATCTGAATTAAATTAATATTTTATATGATAACCAAGCTTTGTCACTATCTAAATAATGTATGAGATTTTTTTTCATGTGTAGCTTCAATTTTAACTTATGACTACTAAGAGGCCAGTCTAAACAACTACTTTGTGAATTTAAGACGTAATAAATTTAGAAAAGAACATGTAAAATAATTACATTCATTTATTATCTTAGACAACATGTATTATGCTAAATTAATAATAATAATAATATGATATATACGTGGATAAGGTATATAGTCAACTAGTCAAATTGTATAGAAAGAATAAAAAATATGTTATTAAAATTTGTAATAAAAATTATAATTGAAAAAAATTAGTAGCTTGGTTGTATTTATTAAGTTGAATTATTTAAAATAGTTTGAAAAATAAATATATGATGACTAAGAGAATAAAAATTATAGTCTTAAATAAAACTAGATAATATCACTATTACGTTAATTTACGAATTTACAAATTGCAAAATTTTATTAAATCTTTCATTGGTTTGGAATAATCCCTTTTTCATTGGGTTAATTTTGGAATTATAAATTTAAAGATTTGTTTTGGAAAATATATAAAAGAGTTTAAGGGTTCTTTGTATGTGGCTTATTTTTAATTCAAATATTTATTAAATAATTATAGCATCTTGAAAAAAGTTAATACAAAATCAACTGGAGGATAGAGAAATACAATATTACTAAAATTAAACAAACTCGTCGCTTATAGAAATATATTAAAATAATAAAAATAGCATATTCAATTGATATTTTAAAAATAGGCCTGTATAAAAATTTTAAATTTTGACTATACAAACATCTTTATTTAGCTAGAAATATTCCCTTGTCCTTTGTTGATTATAGAATCGAATCAACATATTTCAGCCGACATGCGCCATCATTAGGCTAGACAAAATACGTCCAAAAACTTAGAAAAATCAGTAGTGTGTCTGTCTAATGAGCTAGGGGTCTCGAGTTTGTTTCTTAGCATGGTTGAAGAATGTATCATAGATTAAATGTTGATTTCATCTTTCAAACTGATAAATTAACGGCTGGAAGCTAAGAGCTATGTATGCTCTAGGTTTAAGCTAGTCTGTAAGTCGTGTGCTGATATAACTAGTAGGTTCAGCAAATGTTCATTAAATACATCAAATAAAAGGAAGAAAATTCTAAACAAAATAATAAAGGATAATAAATAGGCCTATAATTCAAATATTGGAATTTACTGTACATAATTTACATTTAAAAAAAAGTTTATGAAGGCATGTGCAAATATCTAAATTAGGGAAATGAAAAGCTATTTTAGGTAAATGCATGGGAAAAAATCAGGAAATGAATAGGAGATAATGGAGGTTGTATATCTGGTCCAAACAGCTCAGTCAATAGATGGAAAATTGGATAGGATAAATAAAGAAGTAAAGTATATTTTTTTTTTGTTATATTGCCTTCTTAAATAGTACATGTTCCTTACCAAACTATTTAGAATGATTTCTGTCACTTTATATTGTGAACACCCATTTTAATTTTCACCCTGCCATTTGAATAAAACCTTTCCGAAATGAATGATGTATCAAACAATAATAGTGGTTTTAGTTTCTTTAGAATGGTATCAAGATCACTGTGGACTGGATTGTTTATGACAGATAAATATAGGCAAGAAACTCTACCAGTTTAATTAGGTTGGGTTTATAAATGTTACTCAACACATTTACCTTATAGTTTGGGTGCACTTATTCTAAACTTTCTAATTTATAGCCCATTGATAACAGCTAATAGAGATGGATATAATTATTCAGCTGCAGAGGATAAACTCATTTAGTATGAGCCTATCAACAACTTTAATCTAGAATGTAAAGCACGTTAAAAATATTTTTTTACGCTTGGTATACTACGCTTTTAGGCTATACAAATATGTAATAATTAAGCTAATGATTTAAAGTTAGATAAGTTTAAATTTAAATAGAGAGGAAGTGTACATACACTTGTGCACTTGCAAACCATCCTCAATACACCTGACCTTGATTAAAACCTGGTCTCCCCATTATCGAAAGTCTAGAGTCTAGACTATTGTAGGAGTGGTGACTTTGAGCTTCACACCTCTCATGTTAAAATAAACCTGTTACAAACGGCATATATCTGTCTGTACTTGAAAGCTGCATATCATTTCAAGCATTCCACTTTATAAATGAAACACGGAAACAAAACTGCCCTGAAATAATCCCCTTCCTTTTCCAACACTTAGTTTTATCTCTGCCATCAGACAAACGGATCGTCAAATTATGCATTGAATTGTATTACATTTCCAAATTGACCAATTATAATTTTCGTCTGAAGAAGCTGTAATTGATTAGTAAATTTGTACATGGTTTGAATTAGCTGGCTAAAACAAAATGTGTAGTTTTAAATGTTCGATTGAGCAACATAATTTCTCAATTTTTACATGGTATGTTGAGTTATACTACATACTCGTTACACTCGTGACTACATTGAAACATATTTTGTCAACCACTGCCTTAATCAACGTTGTCACTGAAGCAGGGGCACGTTTCATTGGTTTGAAACTTAATTTATAATGATAGTGATATCCTACTCACGTAATTCCACTGTAGATGAGCATAGAGAGGTTGTTCTGGACACTGACGTAGTAGCGTAATGCGCCAGAGATCACATGAAGCGTCAGCAGCAGTAAGATCCCCCAACCCTGGCTGACGAACAGAAGGTATACCAGTAGAGGTGCTACCAGCGACAGTTGCATGTCCACGGACAGCTGATGGGTGTGAGTGGCACACTACAAGAGGAAACAAACATAGAGAAAACTGCTTATATATATAATGAAAAAATAACATCATCTATAAGGGAAAATATTTCGTTATCCTAACTGTAATTCATTCACGACCTTAGTTTATTTGGATGACAGCTCATAATGTTACTAGAAGTAGTCATTAATATATCACTACGCCAACAGCTGACATACATCACTTTGGATAACTGTAATGAAAATAAATGGTAATAATAAAAATGTGATAGCTAACCACAATAATTTAGAATAATATAATTAATATATTTATTAGAGGTCGGACAAAAAGCTTATACATCGTTTTATTCCACTTAAAAAAAAAATATTCACATCACTTTCACAAAAACTTCTAACGAAAATAGATTCAAAATAGCGACCGATGAATCTAAACCATGTGGGTGTACATGACGGTAAACAAGTTTTTTACAATGATCCACCCAAACAGTCGACGAAACATTTTTATTAAGATAAATATTTCGAAATAGGGTAAAATAAAAATAAGATCTTTATTATAAGTAAAAAATTACAAGTATTATACCCTTTTCAAATAAATACAATGCCTGTATTAAAAGGTATTGATGTATGCGCTATATTACACCAAGAAGTTGTACTTTTAATGGTGTTTAAAAATTATTTCGTGTAGGATAAAAACCATTATTTAAAGTAATTAATACTACGAGAAACCTTATGTTTAAATGATTTTAAATGTAAAATATAACAGGTAATTAAAACACTTTATATTTATAAGAAAACTGTGATCATTTACAAATGTTGGCAACCCAAAATTCAAACTTATGATTTTTGATCTGTCATCCAAGTAAACACCTATCGTATGCGGACTGTAGGTGCTCAGACGCATAAATCAATCAGGTATTCTGGTTGGTACTCAAGCCTTACTCTTGAGTTTAATTGTTTCCAGACATGAGTATTTGGTTTTATACGCCAATATATTTCATTAATATAACCTATTTTACTGTATCTCCAGGAATGTATCAGACTAGAATATTGAATACTCATTTTTTTTTTCCTGTAGCCAAAGTATGTTTGAAGTCGTTATTTGTCAAAACTTGTATTGCAATAACACAAACATTATTTAATAAATTTGTTATATCAAACCTAAACCAATAGATATGGATATAAAGGAATCAGTATTGTCTTGTCTGGTTTGTATCAGGAGGTCTAGGGTTAGATTCCCACCGGGTATTTTGAGGAGTTTTTTCCCTAAATTGTTTCCCACTCTACTCTACACTCAAAACTAGAAACATTTACATGGTAACATGCAAAATATAAAATTAATGGTAATAATAATAATAATAATATTATAATAATGATAGTGATAATAGTAATGGTAATGATACTAATAACAATAGTGATTATGATAGTAATGTTAGTAATCATAATAATGACAATAATAATAATAATAATAATGATGATGATGAGGATAATAATATTAATCATAATTTTAGTTCGGGTCTGGGCTACGTTATTTGCAGTCCAGTAGTCAACGATTAGACAACACTAATGTACGTTACCCATGGGATGACCGAATGTATCAATTGTACATCCTTTTCGGTGGAGGCTCTTTCCATTTCCTGATTAAATGAGATGATGATATTATACCAAATGAATTTGTGGAACTAGTGGAAAAACTTAAACCTACCATAATCCTAGTTAGCCGAACCATGGTGACCGGTGGGGCTTCCATTTCGGGAATAAATACCTGAGCTACCAGCTGGGAATAAAATTTGGAACCCCTAGGCTTGTAGCTAGGTGCACTGACCTCTAAGCTTCAGGGTTCGTTATTATTGTTTTAAATTTGAGGATATTTAACTTATTGTGAGTTTTCTATAGTGTAAATGCAAATATGTCTACAATTATTTAATGCTTAATAGAATGATATAGTTTATTTACCATCTCTTCGAAGGGGTAGAAATTTTGAACATACAACATGTTCTTCCACATGGACTTTTTGCAGAGATCTGCATTTCTCTTCACCACCTTATTCCAAATTGGCCCATTTCCTAGGTGTTCCCAGATATAGGCGTAAAATACAACCAGAGAGATAATTGCTGGTGTCAACCTATAAGCATGAGACCATTGATTTAAAGTAGCTCATTAAATAAATGTACAGAAAGAAGTGTTTTTGTGTTTACAGATATATCAACCATTTTTACATTCTCATGAGCCCTAGTAGGAAGAAATTCCTATGAGTAAAAAAAAATTAAGTTCTGGATTTTTATGTGTGTCAACATTTACGACCTACTGATATCCGATGACCAGTAAGTTCTCTCCTTCATTTTCCTCATGGCATTTTATAAAATATAGTTCAAGTTAACTTGCAATATCATATATTCTTGTTTTACTCCTGAATTTATATCCAACTCGTTTGACAGCATCCTTCTATACTTCAGCCTTGCTTTGGTCATAAGCCCTATTCAGCTTCCTTATTTTCAGGGATATCTTAGTCTATTGTGCAACCTTTTATATGATATCTCTCTGTAGATTTTATTATACGCTTTAAAGAGATCCACAAAGACCATTTCAATGTCCTTGACATAGTTCCAGAACGTTTAACATACATGTTACATATAGAGACGTGATTTATTGTACTTCTGAAATACCTAAATTTAGCTTGGTATTCTCTGACTTCTTCAGCAAGAGGCTCCGGCTTGTCCAGGATGACAAGCCTGAGTATTTTTTACATCACATTCAGCAATGAGAATTCTTTATAGTTGTGTGGATCCATAATTGTCTTCTTTGTGTGAATGGGGCTTATAACACCCAACTGCTATTCTTACCTAAATTGTTTCCCACTCTACTCTACACTCAAAACTAGAAACATTTACATGGTAACATGCAAAATATAAAATTAATGGTAATAATAATAATAATAATATTATAATAATGATAGTGATAATAGTAATGGTAATGATACTAATAACAATAGTGATTATGATAGTAATGTTAGTAATCATAATAATGACAATAATAATAATAATAATAATGATGATGATGAGGATAATAATATTAATCATAATTTTAGTTCGGGTCTGGGCTACGTTATTTGCAGTCCAGTAGTCAACGATTAGACAACACTAATGTACGTTACCCATGGGATGACCGAATGTATCAATTGTACATCCTTTTCGGTGGAGGCTCTTTCCATTTCCTGATTAAATGAGATGATGATATTATACCAAATGAATTTGTGGAACTAGTGGAAAAACTTAAACCTACCATAATCCTAGTTAGCCGAACCATGGTGACCGGTGGGGCTTCCATTTCGGGAATAAATACCTGAGCTACCAGCTGGGAATAAAATTTGGAACCCCTAGGCTTGTAGCTAGGTGCACTGACCTCTAAGCTTCAGGGTTCGTTATTATTGTTTTAAATTTGAGGATATTTAACTTATTGTGAGTTTTCTATAGTGTAAATGCAAATATGTCTACAATTATTTAATGCTTAATAGAATGATATAGTTTATTTACCATCTCTTCGAAGGGGTAGAAATTTTGAACATACAACATGTTCTTCCACATGGACTTTTTGCAGAGATCTGCATTTCTCTTCACCACCTTATTCCAAATTGGCCCATTTCCTAGGTGTTCCCAGATATAGGCGTAAAATACAACCAGAGAGATAATTGCTGGTGTCAACCTATAAGCATGAGACCATTGATTTAAAGTAGCTCATTAAATAAATGTACAGAAAGAAGTGTTTTTGTGTTTACAGATATATCAACCATTTTTACATTCTCATGAGCCCTAGTAGGAAGAAATTCCTATGAGTAAAAAAAAATTAAGTTCTGGATTTTTATGTGTGTCAACATTTACGACCTACTGATATCCGATGACCAGTAAGTTCTCTCCTTCATTTTCCTCATGGCATTTTATAAAATATAGTTCAAGTTAACTTGCAATATCATATATTCTTGTTTTACTCCTGAATTTATATCCAACTCGTTTGACAGCATCCTTCTATACTTCAGCCTTGCTTTGGTCATAAGCCCTATTCAGCTTCCTTATTTTCAGGGATATCTTAGTCTATTGTGCAACCTTTTATATGATATCTCTCTGTAGATTTTATTATACGCTTTAAAGAGATCCACAAAGACCATTTCAATGTCCTTGACATAGTTCCAGAACGTTTAACATACATGTTACATATAGAGACGTGATTTATTGTACTTCTGAAATACCTAAATTTAGCTTGGTATTCTCTGACTTCTTCAGCAAGAGGCTCCGGCTTGTCCAGGATGACAAGCCTGAGTATTTTTTACATCACATTCAGCAATGAGAATTCTTTATAGTTGTGTGGATCCATAATTGTCTTCTTTGTGTGAATGGGGCTTATAACACCCAACTGCTATTCTTCGGGTATCTTTTCCTCTTTCTATATATTTATATGTAGCTCAAATATCTCTCTGTTGAGTAGGCCTATTTCTCCGCCTTTCTTGATCATCTTCTCTTTTATCTGATGTTATCGAGGAAGTCTCAATTTTTTCAAATCTATCTAATTTTTTCTTCATATATTTCCTTACTTCCTCTACAGTGTTATTATTCTATTCAAATTTCTCTTTGTGGTCATGACCATTCAGAATCTAACCAAAATATAAATGTTTTAGCAATCTAAGATACCCTGTTCGTCAGACGTATTTTTGCCATTCTTTAAGTTAGCAAATATAGTGTTTTCCGTCGTTACGCCCTAAAGTTCCCTAACTTTAAAGAACATGTTCCTTTTATTGACTTTCTGATATTCCTCTTTAGACTGTACCACTATTTTCATCATATGGGTCCTTATTCTATTCTTAGCACCATTACCATATCGCTTGCTTCTTTGTATCTATAAAGTTCCATTGTTTTCTTGATTCTACGTAATCGGTAGCCATTTATCCCTTGCCTACTTTATGCTCCTCGCCACTTTTTCAAATCTCCGATAGAACTATTTTTGTTTCTTACATGTTTTATTACTCTCTCACTATCTTACAGGTAGAAAAAGTATTGTTAAAGTCAAAAAAATCTAACTAAAGGTTTTGATGAATCTCTGCGTGTCATGACCTTCCCGAATCCGAAAAAGTGGTTTTTGAATTTCCGTTTGTCTATCAGTCTGTACCGCCAACTTGTGCCTAAACTATATTACCGATCAGGCTAAAACTGGCTATGTAGGCTTTTCATAGGGTTGCCACAATAAGTTTTTGGAATAGGATATCTAACCCTAAGAAATTATGAATTGATTATTGAAGGTAAAAAAGTATAAATTTGGTTTTCTCAAATCTGCTTCAACAGTTTTGAATAATTATCATTTCTAAATATTCCAAACAAAATGGCAATTTTAGATATTTAGGAAAATTGAATTTAAGGGATCTGGTCTGATGCGTAAATTATCATTTTGTATCATATCTTCGAAACTATATGAGATATGATATTACTTATCATTAAAATATGTATTTCAATTTATACATAAATTTTATTGATGCGTAATTTTATAAAACCAATAAATTTCAAGCTATGCTCAAATATTTATATTTTTTAACTTTTCGAAAACAAAAGGTAAAGTATTGCCACCTTAAAAATATATAACCTGAAATGTTGATGGATGTCGACGTCTCATGATATCTGCGACCCTAAATAGTGGTATTTGCAATGCCGTCTATCTGTGTGTTTGTTTAAACTTAAAATTAAGAAAAGTTAAAAAAAAACGAGTAGAAAGAGAAATAATCGATTTTTTCAAAATAAGCTCTATTGTCTTTTATTAAAATTCTTATATACGCTTTTATTTAAATTATAAATAGGCTGGTTATTCTCATTTTTCCATGAAAATGTTTTATAGAGTACTTTACAGAAGTTGAAATTTCCGTTTCTCCGCAACTATTTCAGATAATAAATAACTTATCATTTCAAAATTATAGTACTAGTAAAAATAAAAAAGTTAATTAAATAAATTTTTAAAAACCAATAGTTTCAGAGATATTGGCGATTTTTTAATCTAATTTTATGAGCTCTAGTTGTAAAGAAAATCAACTTATATTTTAGCACAATAATTCTACAATTTTATAGAGTAATTAAATATAAGTAAGTTTCTCAAAATTCTAATATTTTTTTTCCCTAAACCCCTTAAGAGAAATGTTTGTACAACAATTATCTATCTCCATTTTGGACTCAATAGTCACATTTAAATTTTTTATTGGTCAAATTAATAAATGAAGAATTTAATAGCAATGCGGTGACATTAAGATGTGCAATACCTAATAAAATTTCAAAAATGTTAACCGGAAGTCAAAATTTTAATTCAAAGTGTTGACCCTTGGGGACACCATATTGATATTTTATATGCCCAAGCACACAAATGAGGACATGAGTTTTTTTTAAATATGATTATAAAATTTTAAACCAGGACACAACCAATATTTTACATAGGTATAATGCAATATATTATTGGGTTTGCTAGTGTATATTATTTCGTTTCACATATATTACGAGTTTTGTGGAAATATCTCTCTTTTTATTCAATAGAGCGAGAAAGACCGCGCGGAGTTCCGTACCATTTATCCTCCTGTCGTATGCGCTACCTTTCTTATTGTTTTCTTGAGACAGTCCAAATTTTCAACTATCTCATCTCTATCCATCGCTCTGCTTCATTTTAAGAGTTCAAAGCCGTTATAGATCACCCAGATATGTTTTATTGATCCTTCAACTTGCTAGTGTCATTGGGATTCATCTCCTTTAAATATATTTGCCAGGCGATACACATATAACTACATACATTCCTTTTGGTTAAATCCAGTCAATGAACGCTCAGATCATCCATTCTTCTGGAGCTCTGACATCCTTTATTCAGTTTTATTAACTTGTTTTAATCATAGCTTGGTTGAGCTAGTAGCCTACATCTGGTATCTAGTGATATTTGGTCCAGTGAAGTTCACATCCCTTTGATTATTCGTCTGTGTACTAACGTTGTCTATTTCACTTCCAGATTTTGTTTTGCTACCGTTCTTTAGCCTTTATTATTTGTAGCTATATTATGTATAAAGTCCATGCCTTTTTTTTGTTAGGCTTGTGTGCACACCTTTCTTCCTCCCATTTTATCAAATTATCCCATTACAATTTTAAAATTGATAATATTATTTTATGCTCTTAAATACCTCTGACATAGATTTATAGAAGTAATTCTTATACTCTTCCTCACAAGTTTCTGTTGGTGCATGTGTGACAGTAAAATATTTACTGGTTCTCCTCCAGTAATTCATTGTGACAAAGAATATTTTATTGTCTATATCTATCGGGTGAAGTGTGATTAAAAGGTTTGAAGGGTAAAAAGCGTATTAAGGGGAAAAAGTATTATCTTAGTGTAAAAAGGGGCCATAATTGGTAAGATTAATTATAAGTAATCGATTTTTAAAAGTTTTCACCACTTTAAAGATACACCTTTACAAAGTCCAACTCTTTAACTCTTCTCGCACCATTTGTCATTTTTAAACTTTTAACAATTTTTCCCTTTAGACACGTTTGTACTTTTCATGCTTTTTACTCTTTTTGCCCAACAGGCAGTTTATTGGCATTTTATCCCATTTCCTTTTTATCTTTTTCACATTTTGCCCTTTTTCCGTTCTGTCCGATAACTCTTTTCTCCTTATTTATAATTTTAATAGTTTTACATTTAATCATATCTGAAAAAAAAAGATAAATATTTGAATTGTTTACTTCCAATTTCTCTAAGCTAAATGTTCTACTCTTAACTATTTAGCTTAATAGGTATTTTTAAAAGTGTAATTAATAAGGAAAACAAGTACTAAAAGTGTAAAAAGAGAAAAGGTAAATATGAAAAAAGCTCTAAAAATATATATTATATAAGTAAAAAGTTTATAAAGCCTAAAAGATGAGAAAAGAACAAAGAATATCATTATTCACTGATAGTTGTATAAATTCCTAATATCGTATATATAATCAATCTCAACCCTCCTCTGTGGTGACAGCGTCCTTTCCTTATCCAACCAGGAACTTCCCAGAATTCCACCACAGTGAGAGTGTCGTACAAAAGGAAATACACGAGTTAATCATCAGGGATCTTTAATTACCACTACCCTACCTAACCAAACCCAGATATCAGGACCTACTCATTTAACAACATCAGGGAAATAGTATTCAAGTTAAATAAAACACTGACATAAAGCAAAACAATGAATAGTAACAATATTGGCCTTTAGCTAGTTTATTTATAACAACTAAAATATATATTTATAACCACACAAAATGTATTATGACTGCGGTTTCTAAGCAATATATTTGACATATAAACAAAATATGAATTATCTCCAATTTTTGAAAATTATTATTAGTTTATAAATTATTAAATTCAGTGCAAGAGTTAATATCCAATTACAACATAGAAATTTTACTATAATTATGCCCGTGATATACAATCAAATATTAGGAATTCTATAAGAAATATATAAGTGTTATATCCAATTCAAATGTCTAATGAGTAATGATATATATATATATATATATATAGCGCTTGAATATTATGAATTTTAAGTTGATAATCTCTTGCGGAAATATTTGAGTAATAACTGTTTATTACGGCTAAATTTGTTGTTTTGAGATTATATTAATAAATGACCTTTGATCCTCCAATCATGTTGAAATTTATTATTATAGTTTTGGTCAGAGGTGTAGGTCTTTACGCACTAGCGTACCACTTAAGTTATTTATAGGTATGAACCTGTTAATTTTAGTGTTGAAGGACATTAACATTCTAGATAACAATAACTCTTTTTCCAGATGCACTTTATATATATATATATATATAAATCAAATTTAACTTCTTGAAATGCATATATACGGCTATATATTTATAGCTAAATGCAGACCCTACCCACTCATATAAAATTATAAAAAAGTATACGAATCCCCAACATTACGACTACTTACATTCTAATATGATCCTTAGAACTATTGGCAACAAAGCGTAAAGAGTATCGCTGATAACTTGCTTATATCTTGCTTGAAGCAGCGGGTGGAGTATGGATGGATTGTATGACATAAGGTGATATCATTCACGGCCAATGAGCTCTCAGATTACCTCATCGGCGCCTGCGCACAACGTCGATAGGTACAAGACGAATATGGGGGGCGGGCACACTTTGCACTACAGCTCCAATAACCTCCACAAGGTTGCGCTTGCGCATCAACCACTAAATCGGTTTAGGCCTGTGGCAAAAATTGCACATTCACGACAGGCTTCAAATATTGTTTAGAGTTAATGGTGATCACAGTTATCGGCAGGCGAGTTTTCTTGCTACGACCATAGCAACGATTTAACAGCTAAACGGGGTAAGTGCACGATGTACACTTGGTGATGGAGGTTAAAGTTTGTAGCCACGGTACAAATGAACAAATTTAAAAACACAAACTTAGGTTCCGATAACTAATTAAAAAATTAATCCAATATAAAATAGTTATATGCTGCTCCTTACAGAATATTTCATCCATTTATCTAACTAAAAAAATATAGGACGCAAGAGCTTACAACTCAAAACATTGTATCAGCATTGTTCTTGGCTACCAGACAAATTTGTAGTATATTATGGTTCTGTTTTAGAGATATCTAGGTTGACAAAATAATATTCATACTAAGGGGTCACTCTGCACGTTTCTGGGGCTAAACGGGATTGAAAACCTGGTCATCGAGTACTTATGCTGGAGCATATCAGTCGTACCCAAGGTACCGGGGATTGTTTCCATGTAGGACCGCTGAGTGTGTCAATCAGACCATCGGTTAAGCATTTATTACATAACCAGTTATTTCGTGGGCTCTTAAGTAAAATCTTTATATATCTTTATGTATACGTCTTAAATATCACTTTTATAATATTTAGTAATACTATAATATACCCTAAATACCAAGGCTGTTTATAAATTACAATCCCTGTCAAATCTGGAGCTGTCTTTGATCTCTAACACCAATTTATATTTTAACCCACATCAAAAAAGTTGTTTCTAATTATAGGACTCCCGCATTTTTGAATCTTAATTTTGAAAATTACTATTTTGATACATTTATGGCTAAGCACTATATGAGAAAAGCTATCTACCTTTGTACAAAATTTCATCTTTCCAGCTAATATATAGAATATTTTTGACAGTCCCAATGTTATTATCCTCATCTAGGAAGTTGAATTTCGCAAAACCCCTTCTTATCGGATGCCTACAAACTGAAAAGAGCCTTCCTTTCATATTTCAAGATTACAAGTTCAGGGCTAAAGGAGATCGGGTTTTATCAGTGAGAAAGGACTTTCGTCTTTATATTATATATATTAATTTGTAACCTAATATAAATAACCTTTTAGAATATTTGGTAAAATAACCCCTCCTTTCTAACGAATCCAATATCTGACATAAGAAATATAACAATATTACCTAATTTAATCCATTCCTTCATTCTGATTCAATGCAGTTAGTCTTCCTAACCATTGTTTCTACACTTTATATGTCACTAACCTTTATTTTGTGAGCATTCTGATTTAATAAATACATTATTCCTACCAAAATAATCCCCTACATTTAATTAACTAATGTAGTCTTATCTATTTACTCTAGATCGATTATCTAATAAATACAAATATATGACCATATGATTTTATTATTCCTAACTATATTAATCAAGTTAATCATAACTAATTAATCCACTCCACCTGCAAATGGGTTGTACTAGCGGATACAAGAAATATAGTAACCTAGTCTAATTAATCCAGTCCTCCTTGCTAATGAATCCAAAAAACCGAAGAAAGGATTATAGCAATCCTAACTTATTAATATAATACTCCTAACATATGTATCTATCTTAACAAAATAAACAAGTCCTCCTACCTAATGAATCTGGCCAGATATCTTCTTTTCCAGTCAATGTATCCTTTTCTTTTCATCTCGCGGCTCATGTTATAAGCAATCAGAAAGCCACTAAGAAGGAGGAATGCATACACATAGTTAGTGAAGGCTCTTATAAGCATAGACACCGGGTACTGAATGAGCTGAAAGAAACAAACATTATGCCATCATATATATAAATATAGATCATGTGATTATATGGAGTAAATATAAGTAAACAAAGAACATAGATTATGTGACTAAGTAATGGAACTAGAAGTAAACGTAAAGTATGATTTTGAATGTGATTTATTGGTTAGATTAGAGTAAAACTAGTAACATAGAACATGTGACCACATAGTTGAAATTTGGGTAGACAAGTAACATAAAACATGTTACTAAATAGTTGAATTAAAGGTAAACCAGTAACATAGAACATTTGACCACATAATTTAATATATGATAGATAAGGAACATAAAACACGTGACTAAAGAGTTGAATTAGAGGTAAACAAAAGTAACATTCAATATGTGACTACATATTCGAACTCAGGGCATACCATTAATATGGAACAAATGACCTAGTTTTTTTTTAGTATTATAGAGTGAAAGATATGTAATCGTACGTGGTGTATTTAAACCGGTCGTCCTATATTCATGTTCTGACAGACTCAATATACACATTGATAGTTTTCGATATGTATGAAAACCTAAATATTTGTCAGTGTTATATTTCATTTTCTTGTATTAAAGTGCCAGATAGTTAGAGATTCAAACACAACCGTTTATAAATATGTTATTATTACACATGATATGAATATGATTGCTAAATTATTATTATTATATTTTTGATTTAGATTTAGGATTGTTGACAAGAGTAATTGAGAAGAACATATCAAAAATGAATACTGCATCCACCGTACATCGTTTATTTTTAAAAAAATAACTTAATGAGACTAGCCATAACAAGTGTTTCTTTTCCGGCTTTCTCTGTGAGATTTAATTCCATTCCTTCGGGTCTCTAAGCAAGCTAATAATTCAACCCTGGACAATCTATTTTTTAAAAGAACTATGTAAAGGTCTGTATTTTACCTTAAAAAATTGACTTATCCGAGAAGTTGCGATGAATATTAGTAGATGTAATGGCCAGATAGAACTCGACGCTGATATGCATAGAGCAGCTCACGAACACCTACTGCCCCATATAAGTGGTAATGGGTTTTTCTTGGTGACGTCACCACAACAAGACAAGTCAGGGCAATAATAGATAACGACCTTGAATGATGTTGCAACCCTTCTTTGGCCAGCATGGGGTTTTCCCGATATCGTCATCGCAAACTTGCAACCCCTCCTCTCTTTTCCCATCAATGTGGTAGTGGATTTTCCACCGAAAATAGAGAGCATTGACACAACTCTGATTATACTCAACTAGAAGCCTCGGCATCCTCAGGTAAGGGCCACTATCCCCACCACATTAGTCTACTAAAATGGGTTGTTCGGTATCGTCCGTTAACATGTACGGATGTAGGTATCAGCCATGCAACAGAGGAGCTGTGTAGAAATGTTGCAGCGTTTACGTGGAGTGAGGGATATTAGAAAACCATCCCAGTTCACCCTAGTGAGATTCGAAACTCAACCTCCACTCCCATAAGTAGATGGGGCTACACGCACCCTTTTTTGAAAAAAAAAAACCCTGTGGTATGGATGATTAAGAAAATATTCCAGAGGGAGAAATACCGACTGTTTATATGGTGGGGATTTGATTCCAACCTTCTCTGCCAGAAATAGATGAGGCTAACATCTAGTCGGCGTGCCCTCCATGATTCAAACCTCAGTATCTTTCACAGGTGTTGAGTGTACCACGTATTTGTGAGAGCGAGGATTCAAACCTCAGTATCTTTCGCAGGTGTTAGGTGTACCACGCATTTGCGAGAGCGAGATAAAATATAAGTCAAAACTGATTGACCATTTAATACATTATTACCAAGTATACTGTGGCCCAGCATTTGCTTGGAGTGAGAAAATCAATCTCAGAATGGGAATCAAACGTCAATCACTCTGCCATCAGCCATGTAGTATAATGACGCCTTAGACCATGCGGCCATCGATTAGAGTATATTAATATTATTATAAAATGCATTCCCAGTATGGCAAAATAACTATTGTTAAAAGGGGGGCCCAATTTTTAAAAACACATGAGAAGTATATTTACTAATCATATGGACTCTACATCCTTTATAATAGCCACAGAGACTAATTTATGTCTGACCAAGCCATAAACAAAAGAAAAAATATACACAACCAAATGATTTAATTTAATAGTTATATTAAATATGTGGACCACGAGCTAGCTTCCACGCCATTAATTTTTATGTTATCTGGTTGGCCATATATCTTAAATCATGTTGAGGGATTAAAATCTTCATAACAACACCCTCTACTCCAAAGCGGGAGTATTACTTACAAAAAAATACGTCCTTAAGGATGCTATATACCTCTGACACTGGCAATACAAGACAGGATTTTATGTGTAAACGTATTTTGCTGAAAAAGCCATCAACATGTACTTATGACGAAGCATTTTATTTTCCTAACACCTGTCAGGACTAGTAGTATATTTGATAGGATTGAAGAAGATATAAAATGTACCTGCACTTGTGTGAAGGCAAAGCGATACAATTGACCAGTATTCAATCCCCCCAACTTCCCTGTTAATAGGCACTAAGTTAAGCTTATCGGTATTTAGAACAGCGTCTTTCTACCCGTTAGTGTTATACACTTAAGTACACATTACGCTATTGGATTAGGGATTGGGAAGATTGGATCACATATGCGTGGAGAGCGGAATAAGGAAATTTTCCAGCATTTACGTGGATAGGGAGTGGGAAACCATTTAGTGAGAACTACCAAGATTACACCTCGGCAGATATTCAAATCCCCAACTTCGCCCCAAAATAGATTCGAACCCCGATATATGTTGCAAGTTGCTTCATACCCAGTAGTTTCCAAAGCCGAGAGAAGAATGTGGTGTTTCAAAATGCGCATGCCCGTTCTTCCCCTATAATATATTGTTGGAGTTTCAAAGACAGAAAGGCGCTGGCAATATATACGTGACAGCTTTGCAGGAATAAAATATTAAAGACCGCAGACGGGTAAATGTCACATTTTAGCACCACGTCTTTCTACACGTTTGGGTTATTCGATTAAGTACTAATACACTTATGGAATGATAATTGGAAAATTTGAATCTAGAGGAAGTGAGCCTGCACTGGTGTAGAGGGAGAGCGTAAAATACCCCTAGTTTACCCAACCGAAATTCAAACCTTAAACACCTCCGTGTTAGACAGTCTGATTCTACACGAAACCAGCGCGTCGGTCAACTACGCCACTGAGGTAATTTATTTTAGAAACAACAGTTTTATTCCTTCAGCCACTTATAACATAAAAAAAAGTTTTATTTTACATATCGTTTAATGTTTTAATCTATAGTTTGCCTATTATATAACATTTACATAAATTCATAAGAAATATTAAATACAATTTCAAATATCATATAATGCTCAAAACTAAATTTTGTTAACATAATAAATAGCATTGAAACAAAAAAAGTAACCACTTAAACAACAAAGAAATTTAATGTTTGCAATTATATTTTGATGAAATAATACATAACTTATACAAAAATTCATATGTAATATTAAATACAATATAAATATCATTTAATGTTCTTAATTATATTTTGATGTAATAATATATTACTTTTACATAGATTCTTAAGAAATATCAAATGCATTTTTAAATATGATGTAATGCTTGAAACTATATTTTGTCGACACAATAAATAACATTCATACAAAACCAACTAGACACTTAAACCCCAAACGAAAATTAGAGGAGGTGCAACCAAATTTTGGATGGAGGGAGAGTGGAAAGTCTATTAGAAAATCCTCCCTAAATATTCTAGACGCAGATGAAGGGATCTATAATATTTTAAAAAATAATTGTATATTATGGTACGGATTTATTTAGCTTACCCTGAATATTTATTAAAATTTATATTTACCGTTTACAATACACACGCCTTCCATCGTTCTACCTGTCTAATATTTATCACAAGAAATAAGTAGGGCTTAATAAATTAGATTTACTAAGGGAATGCATTTTAATTTCCCAGAGTTGGAAGTATTATTATTATTATTATTAGCACCGCGTCTTACTACCCGTTCGGGCTATACGCACTTACGATAATATGTAATGGTAGGGTGATTGTGAGATGAAATGGAGGACCTACAGTTTAATGTGGAATCCGAACCACGGTTGAGGCCTGGCATTCCCCACATTCACAAGTTGTGATTAATACACGTCTTGCCAGAGGTGAAAGAAAGGTTTGGTAATCAGATAAATCTGTGCCGGGACCGGGGATTGAAACCCTGACCCCAGCTCAGAGTCCAACACCTTACCCCTAGACTACCAGGTCACCAGTTGGAAGTAGAAAAGGATTTATAAAAGTGTACACCAAAATTAACTTGTTTTGGGATCAAATCATGACCTCCCAATAACTATTATCAAAACATGTTTCTAAAATGGAAACTCAAACGTATTTACATCTGTGATCTGGCACACATATTATTTATAAATAACATGAATTCGACACATTTTAGCAGCGCGTCTTACTACCCGTTCACGTTATGCGCTTAAGTACTAATATACGCTAATGGATTAGTAATTAGTAAGCTTGAACACTTAGGATCACAACCAATTTTTATAAAACAATAAATTATTGTTTTAGGGGATTTTAAGCTTAAGAACTTGTACACACAAAAGGAATACCACCGGGTATAGAAATGTATATTTCAAGTAGGTAGTACGGTTAAGTTAGGCCGTTAGAAACATTGATAGTTAAATCTAACACTTAAACATATTAACAAACCCACTCATAATTATTTAAAAGAATAGTAAGGCTCACAGTTGACATGGTGATCTAGGGGTGAGATTTTGGTCTTCTGTATTGGGGGTCCGGGGTTCAATCCTCAGTCCCGGCACAGATTTATCTGATTGCCAAACCCTCCCTTCACCTATGACAAGCCGTGTATTAATCACAACTTGTGAATGTGTTGAATACCAGGTTTCCACCTTGGTTCGGATCCCACGTTAACTGCAGGTCTTACATTTCATCTCACAATCACATTACCATTACACATTAGCGTAAGTGCGTATAGCCCGAACGGGTAGTAAGAGGCGGTGCTAATAATAATAATAATAATAATAATATTTGTAATAAAAAATAATAATAAGGCATGCACATATGACTTGGCAAGGTAATATAAGTAAACGAACAAACAATCACTTATTTTCGCACTTAGAGACTGAGCAATCCCTAGTATCTACCTTATGAGGGTGTAAATCAAAAGCGATATTTACCTGAGCGAAGTTATTTCTGTTGCTAAAAGGTATAATTGTCATACACATGAGCTTATGTCCCACATACAAAGCCAGTGTGCACTGGGAACGTATACCATTGATACATTGTATGTCTCCTTTTCCTTCTTCCGAACGCAGCAGTTCAGTCAGGGTCTTTTTGATGGAGAATGCCATAAAAGTTTTCTCTAATTTACCTGAATCATAACATTTTGTTTTTATTTCCCAATTACATTTAGGTTTAAATAATGTATTGTGTTAATTAAACAAATATCTATGGGAGTTTTACCAAAATAAAGCCCTTTGTTCTGTAAAGACTTGGTGGATGAGCAATCCTTGTTTATATACAAAATATATTTCTAATATGTTTTAATACATGATGAATGTAGTGGTAAGACACAAGTGTAAGCTCTTTTTCATCTATTTTACTAATGATTGCAACAACATTTTCACATTCATTCAAAATTGTTCATTCTATTTAAAAAAATATTCAAAAATTAGTCATATGTAAACAACTATCAAACTTTTTATATTTCTAAAACTAAAAATACATTCATATTTATCATGTAAATATATATTCACCAAATTGACTTTAATAATATATACTAATTTCAGTAAATCTTAAATTACCAAAATTATTTAGTAAGTAAATAAACCCCTAATTAATATCATAATGAAAAATGAACATTTATTT
>CABFVX010007904.1:0-24684 GCA_902151425.1 Timema shepardi
CGACATTCCTTATTACTCACATGCTATCATGTTACAAAGTCATTAAAATGTTAGTGATCAATTTGACTGATTTAATTAATGATTACGATTAACAAAGGGGCTATTAACGGCTCAACCTAAGGGTTAGGGATGACAATCTTTTAGTAGAATTATTACACCCACATGTAATGATACTATTTTGTACCCCTCTCATATATTAAAAAGTCATTGATGAAAGTGTATTTTTCTTAGCTAAACTGTATATAAAATATCCTTTTAATAATTCATCCATGGAGAGTCATGCACTTTTCAGAAATAATTTCAATATATTGCACCACAAACTTTTATTTTTTCTGTAAAAGTTCAACTCCGTCGTATTAGAAAGATTTTGTGATACGCTGGGTCCCTCTACCCAATAGAAAGCTAGCCTTCACAACACCTGTTGCCAGGAGTTTTTCCATTAGTTAGTTTTAACACTGGTGACAAGTGGTCCAAGAGGCAAGGGGTAACTCATATATAAGCCGCTTGTGTTTATGAATACACACAATGCCAGTTACTTAAATCCATAGAGTACATTAAATATATTAGAGAGGAAAATCACAGAAAAGCAATCTGTGAATTTAACAAAAAAACTGCTATTTTATATATCATATCTTCAGTAGCGAAGGTGTAATCATTCAAATAAATCATGTGCAACATAAAAAGTATTGTTTACTTAATAAGAATAAATACCATAATTAATCATATTACATACCACGAGCAAGTGCGCAGTAAGGCATGCTCGCGTCATCATTGCAAAACTCAATATCGTTATAAATACTGCTCAATCACAGGGCAATATCACTATTATAAACCGTATCACTTTAATTGGTTCAAATAGTGGGGAAGACAATCCACAGCACTTTAATCGGCGCCCATCACGGACCATAACGTTATATGTATTAGCGTCGATAAATCACTTGTAGGAAACCCATTCCCCTGTTCATTCCAATCAAAGTTCGAATATAGATCTCTCCTGTCACAATAAATCCAATATAATGTTAGTTTGGAGCTGAATACTGCGTGAAAACTGGTGGTTCGCGTCAACAAAGCAGTCTAATCAACATAATGTACACTTTGTTTAACCTGAGCGGTACAGTCTTACATTGACAGATTACACTTTGTCCTTATCTTGGAAGCGATACCAAAGGTAGTTTCCCCTTAAATGGTTTTCTACTCTTTCTCAACGCAAACGTGGGCACACTTCCTCTAAATTCAACCTTCCCAATCCCTTACACAGTAGTGTAGAAGTACATGTGCGTATATAACCCAAACCGGTAGTAAGACATAGTGCTAATAAAAAAGCTATATCATCAACAACTGTTGCCAGCCTGTGACTAGGTCAATTTAGAAAAATACCTCCATCCTTCCACTATTTTCCTCCTTTAATCACTTCTATTCTTCTCCTCTCACTTGCACACTTTATGCTTTCTGCTCCTACCATCTATTTCTTGGCCTCCCTTGAGGTATTTTTCCTGAATACTTCATTTCTATCATTCTCTTTGGCATCTTCTCCTTCTCCAACTTCGTTAAATGTCCATACCATCTCAGTATTACTTTCTCTACCATCTCACGTACTCCCTGCACCAGCATTCTTTCCCGGATGGCTTCATTCCTAATCACGTCTCTCCTCTCGACAGCTAACATACTCCTCATTATTCTTTTATTTTTTTATTGTATTAATTTTAATTATTGATGAATTCGATTGATTGAACCTTCAAGGGTGTCGATGATTGCCTCCAAAATTAAAATATATATATTAAAACCTCGACTAGCTGCGGCTTTAAACCAAGCCAACACGATTGTTGAGGTGGTCATGAAGGATGAGTGCTGATGTTTTCTTTATTCATAATGAACAGCCTATCTTCACAAGTAAACTATTAAGCCCGGTACCCACGACACAATTTCCTATACACAATTGTGTAGGCCTATTATACATTGTACAAGATCTTAGTAACATTGTTTGTGCATTGTTTTAACCAGAAACTGTTCACACAGCACATACGATGGCATACAATATTTTAACAATTGATGGCTTCTTTGCACTTTTTTTTATTGTTAAATAATTTTTGAGTAAATTTTTAAATAGTATTTACACTACTACACACATTTACCTAATCATCCATAAAGGCTTTAAAAATAAATAAAGATCAATTTTTCAATTAATGTACTTATTTTTAAAACAGTCGAATACCTTTATATTTAGCTTTCAATCCCCTATAATTAAAATTTATATTTGTTTTTGATTAAGTATATGGACTGGGTCTATGGTTGTTAATTTAATAATATAATCTTTCATTAAAAAATAAGCGTCTGGTAGACAGGATTATAACTCAAAAGTTGAGCAATAAAATTGACAGTATAATACATGTTATATTTCTTAGAAGGGACAAGATATCGCATGCCATGAGTTGTGTAAAGTAAATCACGTACAATCCTGGGTGTTCGTTCACATGGAACAATTTTGTGGCCACACTATATTGCACAATATATTGTGTCATTTGAACCTGGTTGAAAGTGTTTATTATTTTAATAACAACGTGTTTTATGTTTGTTCAATAGTCCAAATTATTTTGTTTCAAAATTTCAAAATAAGGTCTTCAGAACTTAAACTTTGCAAAACACATATACAACTTTTTTATTTATTCTGATTTATATTAAAAGTATACACGTATTCAAGAAACACTAGTTAGTTAATGTATTTGATTTAGAAACATGGTTACATTTACATTTTATAAGATCAACTAAGTTTGATTCAATGGTTGTACTGGTGGTTAACTAGTGTAAAAATATAACAGATTTAGGTGGGCTTAGGTTGGTTGGTACACTAAGCGACTCTGCAATATATGTGGATTCACATGTTCGCTGTAAAACGAGAGCATTGCGGATATTTTGTCACGTGACAGCTCTAATCCAATCACAAGCAGTCCACATATCCAGCGTAGCTCGTATTGCTCGAGTAGAGATAATATCAACTTTTCCAG
Organism: Timema shepardi; assembly: GCA_902151425.1. NCBI lineage: Eukaryota > Metazoa > Arthropoda > Insecta > Phasmatodea > Timematidae > Timema > Timema shepardi. The sequence goes on from CABFVX010007904.1 coordinate 3,003, forward strand.
CGCTTCTACAGAATATCCGCCAACAAGACCCGATCAGCGCATGCGCAAACTTTCAAACATGTGTCATTTATAAACACAGCAAATTCTCACGATGGCGTATCTCAAAAGTGATAATTTAAAAGAAAAAATGATCACTTTAGTATACTTAGCTTCTATACATTTTCACATTTTGTTCTTCTTCTATAGCTGCAAGCAATGATATTTTCCTTTTTCTGTCCATAATGTTGATGACTGCTCAAGAGAATAAACAAGACTTATCAACACACAATATTGGAGGCTAACAGCTGATCGTAATCTTTACGTTTTTATGTTTGACGTTCCAATGCTTCATGAGTAAACAGAGATTCCCAACTTCCTGCGAGTGTGTGAACAGCTAAATTACTAAAAGGTGCGGACTTACTGTACTACTTTCAAATTTCAGCGTACGTGTGAATTCAGCTATACTTCGGTACAACACTACTAAAAGGTTGTTGACCCCCGAAATAGTCCAACGATAGCCATTATGTGACACTAAAATGTCGAGAACGTCAAAAAAAAGTTGGTTCACGGGTTCCGATGCACTATTAAAAATGGTACAAAAACACGGGAAATAAGACTGTAACCTTAAGATTGGTGCGCTATCGCCAACGCTCTTAAGTAAATATTGATGAGTAATGGAACTAGAGTTTACCAATATAATATGTAATTGTATTTGTCCTAACCTGTCTTTAGCGTTGGAGTTGGCTTCATTTTGTAGAAATTGTGTTTGACGGTCTCTCTTTTTCCCGAGCAACAAACATTATGGACCGTCCGCGTTGCAAGCATCCACCCCCTGAAAGGAAAAACATATTATTTTGCATCAGGTTTAGTATAGTGCATTCTGTTTTTTTTGTATGTGGAAAGCCCACTTTCGACCGCCAACATTGATTAATAGTCTGTAATACTTGACATTCTATAAAAATGTCTTATTTGATGTATTAATTATAAAGTTAATCTAAATAATAGTTATCAAATGCTTTCAATACTTCCTAATGGAGTACTGTGTAACTTCTCCTTACACTATTAACTAAACGGGCTAAAATATGTAAATGCAATTATAATATATGTTTTCCATCATTGTGGCTATGAATCCGACACAAGCTCAGTCGGTAACGTGTCTGTATACTGAGGAAAGGGTCCCGGGTTCAATTCCCTGAATAGCCAAAAAATTTATCATTGATGAAATGTGGGTTTACCCTTTAAAAGTGATGAATTAACAGCCGGGGACTGGATGTTGTGTCTGTCCTAGTCTTAAGCTATGTTATAAGGATTATGAAGATAGCAAGCTGGTAGTGGAAAATAAATATATGACTTGAATAAAAAAAACTAACCCATGCCACAAGCCTGAAACATTTAAAGGAGATGGCATAGTGTAATCGGGTAAAGTAAGAGTATCAATGTGGACTGATTATAGGCTCAGTTTATCCTAAAAGGCGGACGGTTTACCTTGATGTATACCACTATGGTCTAGCTTATAACATAGGTCTATATTATAATCCGCAAAAGTAAATGGAGTGTGCATTTGATAGTTAAATAATTTGATAGTGTTTGATCAATGTAAAACTATCCATACTCCAGGAGTGGATTCGCGGATATGGGGGTGTGGGGCCAGAGTGGATAGGAGGAAATCCTCCCCTCCCCCTAATGGCCAGGCGATGGACGAAAGAAATATGAATTTAGCCTAAATAAACACACCTGAGTGTATCAACGGAAAAGGTGGCACGAAAGAAGCCAGGTGAACGTTAGCAGGAAAATTCAGATTGATGTTTTACAATTAATATTGTTAAGGGTAACTGGTAGTGTCATCGTTGCATCTAATCAAAAGATGCCTGACGACAACTATGGTGGAAAGCAGACTTGTTGGCTTGACTATTTTGAATGCCCACTATGATATCATTTTAGACCCATAACATGTAATTGAGAGATTTGTTAAAACTAGCAAACACAGAATCGTCATATAAATAACAACTTGTAAAATACATTAAAAAAAATATTATAATAATGTTACTATAAAATTAATAATGATTTGTTTCATTTATATTTAAATTTATTTTTATCTAACTTCGGGGAGTCAAATATTACCCTAAAACGCTCAATTTGAGAGCTAAATTGAATAACAAAAAATCAGGGAGAAAAGACCACCCTCATAAATTTGGGGGTACTCCATATTCATTATCCAAACTCCCGGTAAAAGTCCCCTTCCTCAATTGTTCCCTGGATCAACCCCTGCGTTACCTGCACCAGTGACAATGGTTTGTCAGTGACGGGGTGTTGGGGATAGAGCCGCAGTCGGGTGCTCTTGAGAGTGTTTTCCCCCTAAAATGTTTCTCACCCTCCCTTTACGAATTCGTGGGGTACATCCCCTCTACATTCTACCTTCTTCGTCCCTATAACCAGTAGTGTGATCAAATGTGAATCACCCCGGACGAATAGTAATACGTGGAAGAACAACAATGACAACGCGTCTCACGTCTGCCTTAAACAGCGAAGAAGGAGGGCAGTTGGTCCTGTATCGGCTCACCGATTGCTTCCACCTGGCGAGGTTGGCCAGATCATTCTCCTGCACCACGGCGTCACATGGCAAGGTGGGGCGCATTAATTCGGCGACCTGTCCCGGGGATGAAGAGGACATCTGAGGTGACTTGGCGACGAGCGTCGTGGCGTCCTCTCTTGCTTCACGAGACCTGGATTCATCCGTCGTCAACTCTCCACGGAGGTTCGTGCTCATCATCTGCGGAGTATAAGAAGTGGAGAAGAATGTATCAACTTTTACAGGTTCAGTCACGGGAAAAGACAGTTGTCTATCTCAACTTGGTAAGCACACGGACTAAACGGTCAGTCTAATTTAGTCTGGTTGTCCGGTGACGGATTGGTTGAGAGTTGTATCTCAGCAAGAGGTTGCCTGGAGTGGATTTTATTTGATTGGTTTTCCCACTCTCTCCACGTAAATGTGGCTACATTTTCTTTAAATTGTATCTTACCCACTTCTATTGAAGTTATTGTAAGCAGGCGTAGGGGTGGTTAAAGATTGCTAGTTTATTATTCCTATATATATTTTAAAGGTTTTGGTCCTAATCCAGATGAGAGTCGAGTTTGTCAGTAGGGCAAAATTAGGTTAGGTGCTCCCAGTTTTAATTCACCGAAGGTACAGTCCCTGCCAGATTATATCCTTCACAGAACTTACTCCAAGCGAATAAAACATTCTTGGGTGGTTGAGCTGGGGACGATTTTCTCAACTACAAAGTAGTTTCCTGTCCATGCTTTACAGTAGGTTATGGTAGGGGCTCACTCTCCTAAAATGTACTTACTACGCCTGTTCCCAATTCTCTCTTAGAGAGGATTCTTGTAAATTACCTTAAAATGCGCGCTCTTACTCCTGTTCCACATTCTATATTCGAGCGGATACTTGTGCATTCCCTTAAAATTAACTCCATTCTATTCCCCATTCTATCTTCAGCATGGTATTTGTGCATTCCTTTAAGATTCACCCTTTCTCTTTTGTTTCCCGTCATTTATTCAAGCGGACACTTGTGAACGAGTATTATTTTAAAATTCACCTTCTTATTCCTGTCTACATCCTAGGTTCAAGTGGATACTTGTGCATTCCCTTAAAGTTCGCCCTCTTACTAGTGTTCTCCATTCTATCTTCAATAGAATTCTTGTGCATTCCCTTAAAACCAATCCTTTCACTCCCGCTTCTAAGGCGTGCCCTAACACCAAGTTGATTTTATTTTATACATTCCATAGAATCGTTACCTACCTCCCGCTTGGTCACGATGTCCCAGTTCTTGGACAGAACGTAGCTGAGCTTGGCGAGGGCGGCTTCCATGGTCATGTCCCAACCGGGGATCACCCCTATCTCCATGAGCACCTGCAACAGTACGAACCTCTGTATCAATGGTATCCAACATCCTCGCCACTAGCCACATGCGATGAATATACCATAGCGTTTGGCTGGTGCTGGCCTAAGATTAAATATAAACGTGACCTCGTACATACATGAAAAATTAGGCCTTTACACAGGGTGTATATAACGTGGGTGAGCCACTTCAGTGGTGGACAGGAAACATAAAAACAACGAAAAAAGTTGATTTAAATATGTGTATCATTTTAGCTTGTTTACCAGTCATAGTTATGTTTGTACGCAAGTAATCTGGAGCTTCTTGAAATTATAGGAAGTGCTCAGATCGGTCATCTTCAGACTTAATGCAAGCATTGAGATTTTAAAGACACTTTTAATATAGGCTATATTGCAGTATTGATTTTGAGTATCAAGTTGAAAACCTGGTCCCTGGCCTTAATGTTTAGCGCCAGTGTGTGTGTTTGCTATGGAGGTAAATGCCCCCCTATCCGCGCTGGGTGTGCTAGCAGTAGAACACCCCATTACTATAATTATCTATTGAACTGGTGTGTATTTTACCACCAATTCTGCGGATGTTCTTCAACAAACAACCCTTATTTGGTTCATGTCAAGGTAATTTTATTAGATCAAGTCACGCATGCTAGTCTATAAATGAAATTAATTTTACAAGTGTATCGTATTCACCGCCCCAGTTTCGTATAGCGGGGCCACCCCCCCGTGGTGGCACTGGGTGCAGTTGACGATGACGACGCCCCTCCTTATGGCGTCTCTGAAAGCAGCAAGGAGGTCTTTCCTGTTGGATGGGACGTTCCCCGAGCCGTATGTCTGCAGGACGACTCCTTGGATGGGGGGTTGTAGGAACGCCTGCACCTGGTCAAAGATACTGGGTGTCACAATTAGGTGTGTTTATTGGCAAGCTCAAGGGCCAGCTATGTTCAAGTGCTGGCCAATAACGACAACATATCTCAGCCAAGGAGAGATAGCTCAACGTTACGCTGTGAAAGAGATTCATCAGCATGCGCCTGGAGAGAAAATGGATAGTTTACGCCAACAGCTGTATTGGCATGTCCAGCTTTAAAGACGCATCCGTAACAGTGCCAAAATATTAGGCCTATTTAAATCTAATATTACTAAAGTACCGTTTCTGTAGTGATGCTGGGAAAGATTGTTAGGATCGCCACGTTTGGGTTCAGCTGGGTCTGTACGCTGAATCTCTCATTCAACGGAGTAGGTAGAACCGTACTATAATCAACTGCAAACAAAATGTTTTATGAATAGCAATGGAACACTTTATTACGTTGGTCTGTTTTATCAACTTATGTCTTTATGTTATTATTAAAAACGGGCAGGCCGAAAAAGTCATAAAGGGATATATATACCCGCAGACTGTCCCAACCTAATGTTTATGTTGATGCTGATATCCACAATGGGGGGGGNNAAGGGGGGGGGGGGGGGTTAAGTCAATAGAGTAAAGAAAAAGGGAGCTAAAGATACCTGCAGACTGACTCAACCTACTTTCTATGTTGATGCTGATATCCACAAGGAGGGATAAGTCAATAAAGTAAAGAGGAAGGGAGATAAAGATCCCCGCAAACTGATTCAACCTACCATCAATGTTGATGCGGATGTCCACCACAGGTGGTAGTTCAATAGAGTAGAGAGGGCGATAAATATACTCGCAGACTGATTCAACCTACCGTCAATGGTGATGCGGATGTTTACCACAGGTGATAGGTCGATAGAGTAGAGAGGCCGATAAATATACTCGCAGACTGATTCAACCTACCGTCAATGGTGATGCAGATGTCTACCACAGGTGATAGGTCGATAGAGTAGAGAAGGAGCGGGAGAAAGATACCCGCAAACTGGCTCAACCTTATCTCTATGTTTATGCCGATGTCCACCAGGGGGGGACAGTTAAAGCGAGTCAGAGAAAGGGGGAAAGAGAATTACCCGCAGATTGCAGCAACCTACCGTCGATGTTGATGCCAATGTCTACGAGAGGGGCCAAGTCAAGAGAGTCGAAGGCCGCGAACTTGGTGGAGCTGACCTTGGTGGTCCTGTTCCCCCGCATCAACTTCCCGCCAAACAGCACCGTCACCTCGGGGATAGTGTAGTTTCCCGCCAGGATGAGGGCATTCACCAGGTGCTCTCGACCATCGCTGCGACTCTCGTACATCGACATCTGGCGGACAGCACCCGATAACTTACACTTATAAGGACCGCTACCTCCGTAACCGCGTTGGGCTGGTGACCAAGCGGTCTTAGGAGATTCGCATAGCACTTGATCACCACCGACTGGTTTTGATAGTTTGCGATAGTTTACACTAAAAAAGTAAAACGGCTTTAAAACCTACATATATAAATAAAGCTGACTTTTCATGCATGAATAAATTAACCAAACAAATAATATGGTGGAGCAAAGGTAAAAACACATGTCCGTCAATATTTTCCCTTCTTTCTTTTAATTGTGTAAATTAAGAAAAAATGTTGCAAATTATCATTATGTAAGTAAGTTATGATTTTACATGTCCTTGTGAGTAGAATTACAATGTAAACTATTCATTATTCGATGTTTTATATAAAAAAATCTCTTATAGCCTATGTATAAGTTTTCGGCCATGACAGGAATTGAACATGGGACCGTTAGCTCAGTAGGCAGACATGCTACCGACTGAGTTAAGGTGTCGGATAAGGTAAATGTTCTAATAATTAATTTTGTTTGATGGTAATCACATGATGAGGAAACAAAATCTTTCCACATATACAGTCAACTCTCGATTCTACGACCCCGGGAATAGCGTCCCTCTCGAAGTAACGACCCTTTTTTGGGGAACCGTGAAAAATGTGGGGAAAATGGTTGAAAAGTTTAAGTAAATCAGCTGTAAAATGTGTTTGTTGCATTTATTTAGGTCGCTGCGTTGCAATTATCTTTGTGAGCGCTGTATTACTAGTAACTGGGGTGTGTCAGGTATAAAAAAAAGACACCACCTCATCAATGCCAGCCAATATCACTTGACTCTGTCCACCCCCTTCCACAAGCAAGACAATGTTTCCCCGCGCGCGACTGCCGCTACATCACGCGCCAGGCTTGCTTTTGCCATTGTTATTTCGATTCTCGATTTGGTTACTATTTTGGTTTGATTTTGTGAACAATTTTTGACGACCCATGCTATTGTTTAACATTGTTATTTTGATTTGGTTACGTTTTTGGTTGGATTTTGTGAACGATTTTTGATGACCCACGCTATTTTTTTAAATTTGATACGAACTTATAATTTTGACGAAATGAGTGAAAGGAGTACCTTCTTCAAGAAATAGGTAGGTTTTATTTTATTTACTTTTTCACGTATTGTCTAAAAAATGCAATTTTTTCGTATGAAGGTCAGGGGTGGAACAAAATCTGTTAAAATTCCAATAACGACCCCTTCGAAATAACGACCCTTTTCTAGGGAACCGTGAAAGGTCGTAGAATCGAGAGTTGACTGTAACTCTCTAGAGGTGACGTAGCACACGTTCATGATGTGTTTTTTTTTTACCTGGATGACAATTCAAAAATCATATGTTTAGGTTTTGGGCTGCCAACACTTGTAAAAGATCACTATTTTGTTATAGATATTAGGTTTTTTAATTACGTGTTATATTTAACATTTAAAATAACGTAAACTTAAGTTTTCTTACACTATTTCTTTACTTTTAATAACTTCTTTTTACTCACCCTAAACAATACTTTAAACGTGATTAAAAGTACTCATGCTTCGTTTTGGAATGTTATTTGTGATGTGTAATATAGTGCATATATTAATACTTTTTAAAACAGGCATCATATTTACTTGGAAAATAGAAAAACTTGTCATTTTCTTATACATAATAAATTATAATTATTTTGTGATATTTCGAGATATTTAACTTAAAAAAATATTTGTATCCACTGACTGCATGGGCGTACCATTGTAAGGAACTTGTTTCCGTCATGTTCAATCCCATGGTTTAAGTTCGTTGGCCGCCATTTTGAAGCTATGGTAGTTAGACCTTTTGTGAAAGTGCCGTGAATAATAATTTTTTTTAGTGGAATAAAACGATAAATAATCTTTGTGCCCAACCTCAAATAAATATAAATAATATTGGCCTAATCCATTGTGGTTAACTATCATATTTATACATTACCATATGTTTTAATTAGAGTTACTAAAAGGAACAGATGTCAGCTGTTGTCTTAAGGCCATTTCACACTGGCGTCTGCGGTGCCCGATGAATCCGTGGTTGGACGTTTTATATAAATCGCTTCCCAGCTTATAAAATGGTGCAATTCACATTGGCGTCCACAGTGTCACGGAACGACCGAGGTGTCCGTGGTACGGACGTTTTCAGACCACTCTCCGAGAGATCGGTAGGGCGTCTGCGTGGACATTTTGGACTGAGCATTCGCAGTGGCGTTTTGAAGAGTATGTGGTCACCTACACTACACTACAGTACAGTTGCCCCATGGCTTCTTTGACGCTGACTAACAGCTTACAGCTGACTTCCGACAGCTTTGAAAAGTTACCAGACCAAACTATGTATCCCTACGCCGAACCATGTGATCTGCAAAAACACGTGCCTAGTAACTTTCACTTCTGACAGTCAAAATTTAGGTATATACCTAAATTTTGACTATCAGAAGTCAGGTGTGAGCTGTCAGTCAGTACCAAAGAAGCCATGGTGCTACTGTACACTACAGTATAGCAACTCAAGTTTGTAGGCATCAAAAATGTCCACGGACATTTGGTTGCAGTGTGAATTGGCACATCCCATGGACATTTATTTCGTCCTTGGTTACCGCGGACACCGTGGAAGCCTGTGTGAAATGGCCTTTAAGGATACATTAGGGACTATTTAAGGTAACTTTTTGAGCTGTCATCCAAGTAAACTAAGGTCGGGAATGTACTGTATCCCCGGTCTCGTTTGTCACTGACCTGAGCTCCTGTGACGATCACACTCTTGGCGAGGTTCTCCAGCATGAAGGACAAGGCAGAGGCCGTGTAGGCTAGCGTGTCGGTCCCGTGCAGGATCACGAAACCTTCGTAATAGTCGTACGTGGACTGAAAAAAAATCAGACATGTGTCGTTCTCAAACGGATAATTCAAACTAAGAAATTCTTACAAAGTGAAGTAATCGAATTAGTTAAACATCTTTATCTTTTAGCACCGCATCTTATTACCCGTTCAGATTATACGCCTATGTACCAATTACGCTAGGGGTTTTAGTGTTTAGGTAGGTTATATTTATAGGAAATGTACAGGCATTTTCGTGAATGAAGAGTGGATAACCATTTTGAAAAAGAAAACTCAGTTCTTCCGACCGAGATTCGAACTTCGATCTCCGTCATCGGTGATATTGTCTACTGCGATAGTAACGCATTAGAATAAGCGGCCACAGTAGCGGGTAATTTTTACTTTCAGAGCGGCATAAAAAATTTAATATATTTGCTTAAAGCTCAGAAACTATTGGTTTTATAAAACAATATTACAAATAAAAGATATTTATTTTTAATTGTACTGCATCTTCACTAGGATAAGTTATTTCGTATTTAAAATAGTTGTGGAGATATTATCGAAATTGGAAATTTACGCTTATGTAAAGTACCCTTAAAGCCATTTTCACAAGACAATAAGAATCACCATTTTGTTTGTAATGTTAAACAATACCTAGATACAACATTTAATCAAAATCGTTAGAGTGGATTTTGATAAAAATCTATTTTATCTTTTATTAAAATGTCCTTAATTTTAGGGTTGGATCTCTAATTCCAAAAGCCCCTCGGGGGAAACTTATGAAAGTCCTAAATACAAAGTTTTAGCCCAAATCAGTCAAATGGTTTCGGCTCTAGGCTGAGATACAGACGGACCATCAGACTGCACCGGCAAAAACACTTTTTCTGTTTCAGTAAATCATGAAGAAACGTCGCCATTTATCAAAGTTTCGAGTGAGAATGGTTTTTTTTTACAATCACAATACTTCTCTCCCCAAGGTGTCAAGAGAAAGTAAAAATATTAATTGGGCTACATTGTATGTTTATTATTATTCTTATTATTATTATTAGCACCACGTCTTACTATCCGTTCGGGTTATACGCACTTACGTTAATGTGTAAATGGTAGGATGATTGTGAGATGAAATGGAGGACCTACAGTTTAACGTGGAATCCGAACCACGGCGGAGGCCTGGCATTTCCCACATTCACAAGATATGATTGATACACGTCTTGTCAGAGGTGAAAGAAGGGTTTGGTAATCAGATAAATCTGTGCCGGGACCAAGGATTGAACTCCGGGTTCCCAGCAGAGAAGTCTGACACCTTACCCCTAGACCGCCAGGTCATCTACTATGTTGTTTATCTAAAGATCCGTGCCCGTGAGCCGAAGAGAATCACGTATTAGGCCACATGATAATAATTATGCCTGGTACAGCTAGGCCGGCACAAGGAAGTTCATTCGAATGACAAGTGACAACAGTTCATTACCTGCATGTTAATCCCTGTGATTCTAAGAAGTGTTTTCATTCGAATGACAAGTGACAACAGTTCATTACCTGCATGTTAATCCCTGTGATTCTAAGAAGTGTTTTCATTCGAATGACAAGTGACAACAGTTCATTACCTGCATGTTAATCTCTGTGATTCTAAGAAGTGTTTTCATTCGAATGACAAGTGACAACAGTTCATTACCTGCATGTTAATCTCTGTGATTCTGAGAAGGGTTTTCATTCGAATGACAAGTGACAACAGTTCATTACCCGCATGTTAATCTCTGTGATTCTAAGAAGTGTTTTCATTCGAATGACAAGTGACAACAGTTCATTACCTGCATGTTAATCCCTGTGATTCCAAGAAGTGTTTTCATTCGAATGACAAGTGACAACAGTTCATCACCTGCATGTTCATTTCTGTGATTCTAAGAAGTGTTTTCATTCGAATGACAAGTGACAACAGTTCATTACCTGCATGTTAATCCCTGTGATTCTAAGAAGTGTTTTCATTCGAATGACAAGTGACAACAGTTCATTACCTGCATGTTAATCTCTGTGATTCTAAGAAGTGTTTTCATTCGAATGACAAGTGACAACAGTTCATTACCTGCATGTTAATCTCTGTGTTTATAAGAAGTGTTTTCATTCGAATGAAAAGTGACAACAGTTCATTACCTGCGGTCTAGGGGTAAGGTGTCGGACTTCTGTGCTGGCGGCCGGGGTTCAATCCCCGGTCGCGGCAAAGATTTATCTGATTACCAAACCATTCATTCACCTCTGATAAGACATCTTGTGAATGTGAGGAATGCCAGGCCTCCACCGTGGTTCGGATTCCACTTTAAACTGTAGGTCCTCCATTTCATCTCACAATCACCCTATCATTACACATTAGCGTAAGTGCGTATAACCCGAACGGGTAGTAAGACGTGGTGCTAATAATAATAATAATAATAATAATAATAACATACCTAACCCATCAACGTAACCGGCCTTCTGGTGTAGTAGTCAGTCCACCTGGCTATGAGCCTAGGGGGCCCGGGTTCAAATCTCGGCTTGTACCTTGGGTATTTTTTTCCCGAAAGGATCACCAGGATTTGGTTGACAAGATTTAAGTTAGGTTTAAGTGCTTTACTGGTTCCACACCCTCATAATCACTATCACCCTCATACTCATTTTCACCATCACCAACATCTCACCCGCCTCGGTGGCGTAGTTGGCTAACGCTCTGGTCGTGTTGAGCTCGACTGCTGATGACGGGGAGATCGAAGTTCGAATCTCGGTCGGGTGAACTGAGGCTTTTTCCTAAATGGTTTTCCACTCTCCCTCCACGCAAATGCGGGTTCACTTCCTCTAATTCAACCTTCCCAATTCCTAATCCATTAGAGTGATTAGTACTTAAAGTGTATAACCCGAACGGGCAGTAAGACGCGGTGCTAAATAATAATAATAAAAAACCAACATCTCATCTTATCGGAACATAGGAAAAGCCTCCACTCAAAGAATTGCATGCCTGTGCCTAATATAATCGGGCGTCCCCTGGGCAACGATATATTAGTACAAGCTAATCTTTTGACAAACGGACTACGAATGATGTAGCCCATACGTGCAATATTAATATCACCCATTGAAGTCACTATAAATGCGCAGAGCAAAATAATAATAATAATAATAATATAAAAAACTCTTTGGATACCAATCAAGCCTTGTAAACCTAAATGTCTATACTCATGTCAATCCCATTTCAATGAGTTTCTATAATCTAAGTTAATTAGTTTTATTATTGGAATAACTCAGAGTAAACTATTCGCACTGCAATTGAATATTACGCCGCAGACATAATAGATTAATAAAACCTTATTTCTAAAACAATATCTGATATTCTTGAACACACAAAGCGACATAACATATTTTAAAAAAATATTTCTAAAACATTATCTGATATCCTTGAACACACAAAACAAGTCAGCAAAGTTCAGGGTCAGTAAATAGATAATACAAAACAGGCTAAGGCTGAACACGGGAATCAGGGGGCCTTGAGTAATTGAATCTCCACCCCCTTTTCTCAGCCAGAATTATTAACTTAATTTGTGTGATTAATTAATTTGTATTAATACAGTATTCAAACTATTTACACTCCGTTTACTCTGAAAAGTAAACAGTCTTACCTTGACCGATTACACTATAGCCCTATTTTATAAGGAACACCATAGTGTAATCAGTCAAGACGAAACTTTTACCTTTCAGGATAAATGAACTGTACATTAGAAAAAGGTAAAAGTTTTCTTTCATTATTTTGCTAATTATTATTATTATCTTTGCAATGCTTAACGCGTTTAAAAGAGACGGGATAGGAAAATCAGTGGCGAGTGGACCTAATATAGACACGTATCAGTGGTAAGGTATAAGGCATAACTATCACCAAATACTAAATTACCGGTGTCGGGGAGGTCCCGGTTCGAATCCCAGGTGGGTGCAATAAGGGCAGGTTTTTTTCCCATATGGTTTTCCACTCTCTCTCCTTCCCATTATGGGTACGTTTACTCTAAATTTTATCTAGGACACGATGCACAGTAAAAACCCTCTACAGTACACATTGAACTGTACAACTGTTGAAATAATATTTATGACGATAAAAGATCAACTTCCTGACTTGGTGGTCAGGAAAGTTGAGCTACGCACCTGTATTATTTTGGTAGGGGTCCCATATCTTGAGGAGAGTCGAAGGGGCTAGAAAGAGAGGGCTTATGGGATTGAAGGCCAACTCACCTCCATTCTCCGTTTTTAGCACTTGAATATCTATTAGTCATCTTATATATATAAGGAAAACCTCTTTTCGCTTTATGAGGTAATTGTATTAATTTAGGAAGAAAGTACAGGAAAGGTGAATATAAACATATAAAAGAAACGAACACAATATGGCTTTTACAATGACCAGAGAACACAGTTCACAGTTTGGTTTCCCCTATTAGGAAGTAGCGTCGAGCGTTTCACACTCCCTTCTGATTGGTTCCGATAGAATGAAACCTAGGCCGGGGGATTGAGTGGTAACGATCGATTTCTTTCAAGAGGCAGTCACTAACACTAATAGTCATATGAAAAATGGGTATTTTATAAATGTAAGATAATGATTTAAACCAATATTTTATAACGACGTCAATATCAAAGAATGGATGTGTACTGATTCAGCTGTAGTCAGCGCTATAGTGTCGTGTTTCTCACTGTGAAGGGAGATGGCCTTCTTTTTTTTAAATTCTAGCTTATTAAAAGGGTATAAAGCAAAAGCTCTCTGGTGAGTGTTAGTTTTTGTTCGTTGCAGCGATTTCTTGTGTTGAGTCGTTAGAATTTTTGTAGTAATATGTACATGTAGAGTGAGGTTTTTTTTAACGGTAGGAGGGAGTTTTTGTCACTAGGGTTACAACACCATGGGTCAGTATTGTAATTCGAGACGATTGACATTTATTATTATTATTATTATTATTATTATTAGCACCGCGTCATACTACCCATTAGAGTTATAAGCACTTACGCTAATGTGTAATGGTAGGGTGGTTGTAAGACGAAATGGAGGACATACGGCTTAACGTGGGATCCGAACCACGGTAGAGGCCTGTCACTACACACATTCACAAGTTGTGACTAATACACGTCTTGTCAGAGGTGAAGGAAGGGTTTGGAAGTCAGATAAATCTGTGCCGGGACCGAGGATTGAACCTCGGACCCCCAGTACAGAAGTCTGACACCTTACCCCTAAACCGTCAGGTCACCGATTGACATTCAGTAAGGACTCTGGGAGGTGGGGCCAAATACGAGCTACCTACTTGACAATGTCGGACGACATGTTTGCCACCTATTTATTTTAGACGCTTATGTTTATTCTCTCTATTCATGGACTAACGTTATCACAATATTATTTATATACCATCTCTACGAGTACCATCCAATAAACAACAAACTCAAGTTATTCTTGTCTGATTGATCTCCGTATAATCCTTCCCTTAGCGAGACAAAATGTTTTGATAAGAGTCCTCATGGAAGTTTATTGTTCACACGGTAATAGTTGACTTGTACTTAATCCAAATCACGAAATTATCACTCGTGAGTATATGTCGTATCAGGGCGGAAAGAATTACTACGCACCTTGATATCTTCCGCCAACTGGATCCACTGTTGCATCGACATGTTGCTAGAGTCCAGAAGAGGAGAGTATTCAGACACCGTGTACAGCACACGGTGGCGGTGCATGGTATCCCTGGAAACAAGAGAGCATCGCACTGCGCCTTCAAGAACAGGACAAAAGCAACCATCGGACCCTAGGTCCGTGAAGCTGGTAGCACCCATAACGGTACAAATTATGAGACCTATGCCAATATTTAGTGCTGAATTTGTGCCACAATAATATACAACTACCCGCCTCGGTGGCGTAGTTGGCTAACGCTCTAGTTTCGTGTTGAGCTAAACTGCCAAGGATGGGGGGGTGGGGGGGATCAAGGTTCCAATCTCGCTCTAGTGACATGGAGGTTTTTATAAATGATTTTACACTCTCCCTCCACGCAAATGCGGGTTCACTTCCTTTATATTCAACCTTCCAAATTCCTAAGCCATTAGCACCATTAGTACTTAAGCGTATATCCAGAAAAATAAGTAAGACGTGGTGCTAAGCATTAAGTATTACTAGTTTCGATGCTCGGCTTCCATAAAAAAGAAATCACCATATTATAACCACGGTTAAAACACAATGATAATAATAATAATAATAATATTTAGCACCACGTCTTACTAGCCGTTCGGGTTATACGCTTTAAGTACTAATTACGCTAATGGATTAAGAAGTGGGAAGGTTGAATTAGAGGAAGTGAACCCACATTTGCGTGGAGGGAGAGTGGAAAACCATTTAGGAAAAACCACCCCCAGTTCTCCCGACCGAGATTCGAACCTCGATCTCCCCGTCCTCAGCAGTCGAGCTCAACACGACAAGCGCGTTTGCCAACTACGCCACCGAGGCGGGTTAAAACACAATGCATATACAGATTAAAATGATAGAAACATTAATTAAAAACATGACTACTCAGGTGGGAATGTAGGGAATTCAAGAAAAAACCAGTTTAAAAAAAATGTTAAAATAAATAAAAAATTGCTTTAGTACAAACATAGAGTTTAATTTTATTAATATGGTGAAATCAACAGTGGTTGATTATCGGTCATGAGCATAGCGGCATTGAATGACAAACTTCTTAAATGAGGAGATAAAGTTGTTATTAAATTCCAGGACACCCTCGACAGATAATCAAGAATTTTTTTATATCACCATGTAAATACAATTAAACTGAGGTTTATAATGAAACAAGATTTGATTTATTTTGAACAAAACAATGCTTGTATATAGAAACTGCATAACACTGACCTTTTCCCGCGTCACCTACATCCCCACTTACAGTTTAAATAATGAAAGAATTGAGACAGAGTTGTTAGAATTATTAGCTAGTGTCAACTCTGCATCAATTCTTTTATTATTTAAACTTAAATATATATTTTCTTATTTCATTTTTCTATCACTTAATCAGTATAAGATATGGGAGGAACATATAGCAGCAAGTGTGCAAGTGAGAAGAGGAGAGTATAAGAGAGTGCAAGAGGAAGAATGGTGGAAGGACAGAAGGAGATGGAAGTATTCTACTAAACGGATCCGGCCACAGAGGTTGGAAACAGTTCATGGAGATCATGATGAATCAGTACAAGCATTGTGTTTTAACTGTCCTGGTGGCAACGGCTCTACTAGCCAACTTTATTAAATAAGATTTCTATACACTCTACTACAGATGTTATCTCCTTTCAATGTTTGATGAGTTGTGAGGTTGGGAACTTTTTTTAAAGTAGGGATCAACAGTAGGGAAATTTAAAATTGATATGTACAAGTCTGCGGTAAATAACTTTCATAATCGAAAGAACATTTTACTATATGGTATAGAGTAATTCTAGCACTTCCAAACTCTATATCTCGACTCTCCACAAAAGGCCCAAATTTCCACGCCCGCAAATGCGGTCACACTCCCTCTAAATCAAACCTATCTAATCCCTAACACATTAGTGTAATTAGTATATAAGTGTATAGTACAAACTGGTAGTAAGACGTGGTGCTAAGAAAAAAGGAAAATAAAAATATTGGTCCACCTCTGCTATCTGGTGGTCCAAGTTCCTGGCTACAGATTCAGAGGTCCTGGGTTTGATACCCAGTGTTCCCAGATGTCCTGTGAAGCAGTGGGTCTGTAATAGGGTCAACTCAAGTTTTTGAGGACAAATTAAGAGGTACTTGAATGGAAAAAAGTGGCTCTAGCCTAGAAAACTGAAATGAATGCTGCTCACATGACACACTTTTTCTACAGAAGTTTTTATTATCTTCGCCAACAGATGGCGGCCGCTTGGTTGGTATAGCTCAATTGGGGGCTAATACCATGGACATTTTTTTAATTTTAAAATTAAAAAAATACCAAAGTTATCACAAATTTCGTTGTTATAAAAATTAAAATGGTAGAAAACCACACTTGGATATTTTTCCGAGCTTGATATCGTATCAAAACAACCCGGTTTATTGCGTATATAATTTCACGGTGTAGCGCCTGATGAGCTACAACGTTGTATTTTAAAAACTGGACACCAAGCCATCACTAGTAATATCCCACTACAACCACAATAGTGTAATTTTCTAAACTCACCGAGACCCATTCCATTGCTTACGTCCCGAGTTGTCTACCTCCCAGGCTACGCAACCGACCATCGCGAACGTGTTATGACTGACAGCGCGAGGCCGGGAGGCTCGTCAACACCACGTGGTCGCAAGTACGATGTTCCGGCGCTTTAGGGTTGCCGAAGCCACTAGAATGTTCTGGATCCTTCCCGGGCCTGCTCGTCACATGTTCACCAGCTATTATTACCCCTCCCCTTTCTTTTCTCTATATGTTTCCGTCTTGTGTGTGTAACCCCTACTTCCTCCCTTTCTGAGCAATAGATATCGAATAAATACCACCAGGAGATCTATGGACAGATACTCACTCTTGGCAGGATATCCATCTTGAGCACATCTAAGTGTTCCCAAAACAAAAATGTATGATTCAAAATTAAGTTTCGTCCTTTCTAAATTCCTTTTTGGCTTTTAAATTAGAATAAATGTTCAGAGTAGGGATGTTCGATTCATGGGCTTTGAATCGATTCTCTGGATCGATCTAGATCAAGAAACGTAGTATCGATTCAGGCAAAAAATCGAGTGCATTGAATCGATCTTCCAAATATTGATCTAACGATTCATGAAAATAAAGTTTGCTCTACACTAACCAAAAGAGGCGCACCTAGAAATTTAAACCGAGGGGAGGAGTGGGGGCAGCAAAAATGTATTGAGGGGAGGAGTGTGGGAGGCGTCAAAATTGAATCGAGGGGAGGGGGAAGTGTCAAAATGTATCGAGGGGAGGGAGAAGTGTCAAAATGTACCGAGGGTGGGGGTGGCGTCAAAATGTATTGAGTGTAGGAGCGGGGAAGTGTCAAAATGTACCGAGGGTGGGGGTGACGTCAAAATGTATCGAGGGGAGGGGAGGTGTCAAAATGTACCGAGGGTGGGGGTGGCGTCAAAATGTATTAGGGGGAGGGAAGAAGTGTCAAAATGTATTGAGTGGAGGGGCGGGGAGGTGTCAAAATGTACCGAGGATGGGGGTGGCGTCAAAATGTATTAGGGGGAGGGGGCAGCAAAAATCTATGACTTATTAAATGCCTCTGGAAGATATTTAAATTATTTTTGTGGTAACAACAAAGGGCAGTGATTTAAATAATGTGTGTGGCCTTACATACAATGTACACTTTGTTCCTGTTCTGTTTTCCAATTTTTAAATTTAGATGCACTTGTGTGTGGTGGTAGGCCTACTATAATTATTTTTCACATTGAGGAGCACTTTAAATGTTTTACTTGAAGAGAAGAATCAATGCTGGTAGAAAATCATATTTATATGAGGGGAAGAAGGCAGTTAGTAAAATTATGTATTTTTTAAAGGTTTTTGCCCTCCGAATCAAAAGGGAGATTGGGGATTCAGGAGCTTCCAGAAGATTCTTAAGAAAATCAGGCTATATATTGGAGACAAACCAGAACCTTAACCTCTAGACCCCAGAGAGGGACGCACTTATTTTCTTTCCTCGGTAGCAGCGAATTAATCTTTCAGAAACTGTGAAATCAGTACACCTTATTTGTTTGAATTAATTGTTCGAGAACTAGTGATTGTACTCAAACTAAACACACTTGTTGGCATCCGTCTTGAGGAAACCTCACAACTTTTTGTTGGAGGGTGTGTCTCAAAACTTGGGAATCACTAGCTTGGTGGAAGTGTAGATTGTAGGTGTAAGCATTCTATAACTACTAAAACTCTATGGGGAAAATGAGGTTTTTACGAAATACTTTCAAACTATTGACTTTTTGGCCAACACCTCACCATAAATACATCACAGAATAAAAACGTGATGTGATCATTTACAGAACCTAGACGTGAAAAGAGCAGATCAGTGGATTATTCTCTTCACTTTACTAAATAAAGACAAATAATAACTAATTAGTAGCCCAAGATTGCAAGACTTGGTTTCGAAATTTTCCTAGTACTAATAGTCAACAAAACATTTCCTAAGGCCAACAAAATTAAATTTTCCTTAATTGATTTGAAATTTTGATTTATTTCGATCTTTCGATTCGATCTTTTAGAAATCGTTAGAAAAAGAATCGATACGTGAATCAGATCAAGACCTTTGAATCGATTCAAAAAATCGATTAATCGAGGGGAACGAATCGATTTTCTAAAAGATCGATCCAAGATCGAACATCCCTAGTTCAGAGTCCTTCAGACTTATGATAAAATATTTAGAGTCCTTCAGACTTATAATATATGTTCAGAGTCCTTCAGACTTATGATAAAATATTTAGAGTCCTTCAGACTTATAATAAATGTTCAGAGTCCTTCAGACTTATGATAAATGTTCAGAGCCCTTCAGACGTATGATAAAAATTCAAAGTCCTTCAGACTTAATAAATGTTCAGAGTCTTTATTATGGAAAGATATGATTACGTATTTAGTAAATTTATAATGAATATTACCCACCTCTGTGGCGTAGTTGGCTAATGCGCTTGTCGTGTTGAGCTCTACTGCTGAGGACGGGGAGATCGAGGTTCGAATCCTGGTCGGGTGAACTGGGGTGGTTTTTCCTAAATGGTTTTCCACTCTCCCTCCACGCAAATGCGGATTCACTTCCTCTAATTCAACCTTCCCAATTCCTAATTCATTGGAGTAATTAGTACTTAAAGCGTATAACCCGAACGGGTAGTAAGACGCGGTGCTAATTATTATCATTATTATTATGAATATTATGTTATGTACAAGGAAAGATTTGGCAAATATTCAGAGTCCTTCCGACTTATATTAAATACTAAGTGTCGGTCCAACTTATGGAAATTATTGTAAAAATTCAGAGTCCTTACTAAGGAAAGCCTGTTATATATTCAGATTTCTTTTTTTGTCATTCTGACATATAAATAAAATTTATGATATTGCAAGATAAATACATAAGATTTTTCTATGGATCAAATATATATATATTTTGTTTATCAATAAAACTTGCAATTAACTATTTAACTCTTGACATGTTGACTTCTACTCTTATTTAACTAAATTTTAAAACCTTCCTGAAAATATTCTTTAATCCTTTTTGTTGCTGGTAGTGCAATAATGCTGGGTGGGTTCGGTGGAAACATGAGTGTATATATTATGTTATAATAAATACTCTTGGGTGTCCTATCTGCTCACTTTGCATTTATTTCCCCCCTTTTAATGTTGTTTAATTTTGTATGCCTGCCTTGGTCTTGGGGGACAAAAAAGGGGCTACAACGGTTAATCGGTCTTGAGCAAAGATCTTAAGTAACTATACTCACGGTAAGACCAGAGGGCCCATGGGATCGTTTCCAAATCTACTCGTGGCGTATTCTTCGTCGTGCATGTGCGGAGTCCTCCTTAGAAAGCTCACCATTAGATCAGGAACAGGGACAAGAGCTGGAAAAATAAATACAGGTATTAAATAATGTTGTTCCCTTGGGTTTTAGATCAATGGTGTTCAAAGGAAGCACCGAGTCACCCTGCTGTGCCCCTAGGGCATTGTGAAAATATCAGAAAATTCAGAACTATATATATATTTAAACTCGATGCCGTCAGCCCACAAACGGCCACCGTCTTTTGGAGAAGATAGTGTCAACTTATTTGGCTAGAGGGTGTCATGTGTCCATCATAATGAACCCTACACCCGTTAATCTCAGTATTCTAGATCGGAGTCGATACTTTTTTCATCCAAGTAGATCTTCATTTGTCCTCACGAGGGTTAGTTAACCCCGTTCCCGATGCTTCACAGAAAATCTGGAAGTCAAACCCATTCAAAGGGTAAGGTCTAGCCACACATATCAGGGCCATGTCCGGGCCGGACATCACACCAGTGGACGCTAATTCCCAGCCAGGCCCCTCCATGGAACCGCAGCCTGGCCCATACACAGCACCTTCGTCTGCCCCCCTGACTTTCACTCGGCCGTGCGATGAAGAAACGTGGCAGAGATTAACTCCAGACTGCAAGTATGAGGAGTACATAGCAGCAGACGCTGACATCACAGTTTGGGGCACCCTCGACTACGCTGATATAATCAGGGAGCAGCAGGAGTCCAGCGATGAAGAGGGGGAGGAAGAAATGGAAGAAGAGCCTGAAGACATCCTCACGACGAAATATGTTCTGAAAGCCGGGGACGTCTACTCGAGAGCACTTAAGCATCAGGGCGCTAGCGAAGAGCTGTGGTCCTCGTTTTATATTATTATTATTAGCACCGCGTCTTACTACCCGTTCGGGTTATACGCACCCCGTTTTATAACGTGAAAGACTTCGTAGAGAAAACTGGCGCTAAGAAGATGCAGGCCTTCATAATGGACTTCTTCAAGAAATAGGTAGATTTTATTTTATTTTTTTCCCGTGTGCAATTTTTCTGTATGAAGGTCAGGGGTGGAACAAAATCGGTTAAAATTCCAATAACGACCCCTTAGACATAACGACCCTTTTACAGGGAACCGTGAAAGGTCGTAGCATCCAGAGTTGACTGTATTATTATTATTATTATTATTATTAGAGCCGCGTCTTACTACCCGTTCGGGTTATACGCACTTACGCTAATGTGTAATGGTAGGGTGATTGTGAGATGAAATGGAGGACCTACAGTTTAACGTGGAATCCGAACCACGGTGGAGAC
>CABFVX010007905.1:0-11252 GCA_902151425.1 Timema shepardi
AATTTAATGTCCATAGAGGTTTTAGTACGGGCAAGAAATGTACTTCTTCTTTGGCCCGAGCACAGGCATCACTGGTCCTTTCAATAGATGTATTTTCTGACATTTTCAAACTTAAAATAGCTACTAGATCCATCTTTTTTTTTAATAATTCTGGAGAATACCACTATAAATATCTTAAAATAGATACTTAATTTTAAAATAAATATATTAGGAGGGAAGAACCACTTCAAATAGCTTCTAAAGGAGTTTAACTTTCAAAATGATTCCAGAGGAGGATTCTTTAAATAGATTTTAGAGGCATCCAAATGTTTAAAAAATGGTATATATGGTGGGGGAGGAAGCACAACAAAGACACCGGTAATCCACTCTAATACGAGAGGGGCGCGCTGGTTAATTTATGGCAAGATTGTATGAAAATCTTTTATGAAACTATTTTTTTTAAACTCCTTGGTTTTTTCTTCTGAAGACTCGATATGTCTAGAAAAAAACTACATCTCCCACATGGTTATTTTCAAAGAGTAATCTACAAATAATTGAATTAATAACTTTTAAAATTAAAATTTCCTTTTTTTATCTCACTTAAAATCAAGACGTGTTTTGTTTTGTTTTTTTTTGCATTATTTGATGGCCAGATATTACATTTCTATTTAAAAATTATTGATACCAGCCATATTCTTCTAAAGGCTTCACTGCACCACTGGCCGCTAAATTGTAGAGGATCCCAATAATGAGGAAACGTAAATACTAAAGCTGGGCTCACGATCGAAAAAATCAAAAGTTAAGACGTGTGTATGTGTACGATACATACGTTTCACAATTAAATTGGTTTCTAATCTGATGACACATTTTTTGGGATGAGAGAGGGGGGTTCAATAATTACTATCCATCTGTCCACATATTTACTATTAGAGGGATGTATGGATAAGTTAAAATTTATAAGAAAAGAACCAGCATTTGCATAGTAGAAATACTCAGACCATTTAGGTAATAAAACGCACACCCAGCCGGGATTAAACGCGATCTCTCTATCCCCAGCAAACCAGATAAGACGAGCCTGACGCCTTTTCCCACATGACTACTGGTTAAGGTGATTCACAATTATAACTTAATGTGATAAATCTAATAAATCAAAAATCCTGATAGCAGAGTTCTCTATCGGAAAATAATAAGGTCTGACTCAAAACGGTTAAATAATAAAACATCATCAATAAAAATAATTACAATAATAAATCTATCCAGCCCATGACAATAATATATAATGTATATTTAACATTGGATTCAAAACTTATCTTATCATAAGATTACAACAAAGACGTGATAGATAAAATAGATTTTCTTGTGTCAATTATAAAGAATACAAAATATTGTTAAACAACAATGTATCGAGTAACTACGAGTCAGCACACGATATTTTGTGTTGTTACGTAATAACTAGTTAAGTGCTTGTTGCTATAGCTATTATTTTGTTTTGGTGTAGTAGACGGATTAAAGATATTGTCACTGACGGACTTAATACCGTCTTTAAATCTTTGATTCGTTTCCTAAGCACATGTCTTGAGTATATGTTAGTTCTTATAATTGTGAACTAAGCTTAAGTGTGACTTCACACTATGAATTATTGTGAAATTTTACATTACACTATATCGTTGATTAATTATATAAAATATATAAAATATTGCATCAGTGCAAACATTGTTTAATTTTCTTCAAGTGGTGACTAGATGGCAAACTTTTTAATGAAGAGTAAAAATACTCATTAAATTACAGGACAAGCTTGACAGATATTAGAGAATTGTTGAGGTCACCGTGTGAAGAAAATTAAGCTCTATGACTGCACTAAAGTAATATTAGATTTAATTTGAATAAAAAACCGTTTTACTATAAAAACTATAAAACGTTTATTTTTCTCGCATCAATACATGCACACATCAAGGAGACGTTCTGACTCATGTTAGTTAGTTATTTTTATATATTTTTAGCACCGCGTTCTACTACCCGTTCGGGTTATACGTTTATATACAAATTACGCTAATAGTTTTAGGGATTCGGAAGGTAATATTTAAAATAAGTGTACCCATATTTGCGTGGAGGAAGAGGGGAAAAACATTTTGGAAAAACTACCCACAGTACACCCGACCGATATTCGAACCTCGATCTCCCCGTCATCGACAGTCTAGATAACGGTGAGACTAACGTGTTACACGATGCGGGCATCGAAGCGGGTCGTTGGTTATTAATTTATC
Source organism: Timema shepardi (assembly GCA_902151425.1). Lineage (NCBI taxonomy): Eukaryota > Metazoa > Arthropoda > Insecta > Phasmatodea > Timematidae > Timema > Timema shepardi. Next base: position 2,244 of record CABFVX010007905.1, read on the forward strand.
AATCGTGAACCATCACACGACCTGTAAATGGTGACCTATTATGGGCTGTTTCGTAATATTTCGTTGATTCATTTCTTAAGCAGACGTCATTGGTGAACCAAATAAATATTATATTTTCTCTCACTCGACTAGCTGTTGCCAAATCTCCCAAATTTTGGCAAGAAAATGCCGAAAAGTGAATTTGTGTAGGCCTACTTACTTTCTAAATATATTACAGACACGGTGCGTACATACAGTTCAATTTTAATAAGGAGGGACTTACTTATCTCACAGCTAGAAAAGTTACTTGATTTAATTTCACGTATTTATAAATCAGATTTTTACCCGCTTCGGTGGTAACGTGGTCGAACGCGCTACTTTCACAGTGTACTAGACTGCCAATGATGGGGCGATCGAGGTTCGAATCTCGGTCGGGTGTACTGAGAGGGGTATTTCCAAACATGGATTTCCACTCTCCCTCCATTCAAATGCGGGTATACTTCCTATAAATATTCGACCCTTAGTCCCTGTAAACATAAGTGTAATTATTAAATAAATATAGAACCCGAACGGGTAGTAAGACGCGGTGCTAAAAAAAACTTAAAATGTTATCGATTTTGGCCACAAAAACTATGTTTGTATTTTATAAAAGTCTCTTCATATTAAAATTAGACTGTATAATGTGCATGTGACTCCTCCACGCATAAAAGAAAATGTCAGTGGATAGTTAAGATGACGTTCAATTATGGTCCTGACTTGGTGATGAGACAGATGCTGCAGCTGTAACGACATCTCTCTGTCATCTTGCTCCACGGGGGCAAGAGATGCTTTATTACAAAACCAGGAAAGAGATGGTTTGTTAAAGCGTGGCCCACTCGTCCTTAAGGCGGCCGCCTCGGTCAGTAAGAAAGTATCAATAGTTATCAGGCCACAATGCTTAAAATACAATGGTCTGGTTTGTTTTCTGAAACTACTTCTATATTCTGTCTAATCTTATGTTTCCTTTCGCCTTTCACCTACAGCCACCCTTTATCATGTTAATAAGAAAGAGTGAAAAGAAAACTACGAGACTTCTTATTTTAAAGTAAAGAGGAAAGCTTGCTGCTAATTCTCAAAATTTTCTGTATTGAGCCTATCAAAAAATTACTATATGTGGTAGAGAAAGATAACTCTAGAGCCCCCATTCATCAAACCTAGTCGTATAGCTCCGCAAATAGGTTTGGTAAATCGATTAAAATGAGCTTTTGTCATATTTTCCCACTTTTTTTTATCAATAAAACTAAAAATAAAGGGTTTTCAAGGAAAAAGAGCCCTTTTAGAATTCTTTTACTTTGTTTTAGCACTAACCATATTTTTAAATAACGTATATTAGAATTAAATATCGCGTTAGAGCTAAACGCCTGCGAGGCAGTTTCTCTCTTACTGAGGCTGCCCCCTTAACGGCCGCGCAGTTGCCAGATCTAACCGGTTAGAGAGAGGCCAACATGTTTAACAATACAATATTATCAAAGGTATTAGGACACTAGGGCGTGTCATGGTCGTACCGATATGGTGTGTCAGAGGGTAGGGGGGTTGGGAGTATGAGGGGGAGGCGAGACTTTTTTGGAGGCTTCAACTACCACCCACACCCGAAAGTATTACTAACTATCCTAATTTCCTAGGTTAGTAACTTATTGGAGTTACATAAAATGTATATCGCTTAAAACACCAGCTATGTTTAAAAAAAACTTTTAATTGATACGAGAAGGATATAACGTCAAGAAAATTTTGCCATATCTTATTGAGGGACTTCACCTTGAGCCAGCGCCGACAAAAAAAAAGCTTTCCCCTTCACTTCACCCAAATAAAAACACGTCTGTACGTCTATGTACTGGCATACAGAGTGAATACATGCGTTTGGTGTCCTATTTTTAGTGCTGGTACCAGGCTAGTTTGCGCCCTAGGCAAAGTTAACTAATTACAAACACACACACAACCAAAACATGAATTTTCAAAATTATATATATATGAAAGTACTAAATTCAAAACTGCCAAATTTATTTTAAATTGCAACAATAAGTAGTACAACAATCTTGTATTATCTTTCTCAAATGCAAAATAATTTTTCTCACACAAATTATTTAGAATAATCTTGTGAACTATTGAGGTTAAAATTTAAATATCTTAAGTGTTTCAATTTCAGGCACATCAAAATCTCACTTAGCATGCCTTTTTTTTCCCCTGAAAATTTTGTGAACAACTCCTTCAGGTCAATTGCTCATACGAGCAAGATAATATATAAAAGTGAGTGTACTACAGTTGGGCTCCGTACAGCTGTTATGCCCACGTTTAAAAAGTTATCATTAATCCCATACTACAGTTGGGCTCCGTAAAGCTGTTATGACCCACGCTTAAAATGTTATCATTAATCCCATACTACAGTTGGGTTCCGTACAGCTGTTATGACCCACGTTTAACAGGTTATCATTAATCCCATATTACAGTTGGGCTCCGTGCAGCTGTTATGGCCCACGTTTAAAAGGTTATCATTAATCCCATATTACATTTGGGCTTCGTGCAGCTGTTATGATCCACATTAAACAGGTTATCACTAATCCCATATTACAGTTGGGCCACGAGTTTCTTCTTGGGAATGTAAGAAAGAAGTATTGTTTTACTATTAACTTGGTCGTGGCTGTTTATTCTTGGGAATGTAAGCAAGAAGTATTGTTGTACTATTAACTTGGTCTTGGCTGTTTATTCTTGGGAATGTAAGCAAGAAGTATTTTTGTACTATTAACTTGGTCATGGCTGTTTCTTCTTGGGAATGTAAGCAAGAAGTATTGTTGTACTATTAACTTGGTCTTGGCTGTTTATTCTTGGGAATGTAAGCAAGAAGTATTGTTGTACTATTAACTTGGTCTTGGCTGTTTATTCTTGGGAATGTAAGCAAGAAGTATTGTTGAACTATTAACTTGGTCTTGGCTGTTTATTCTTGGAAATGTAAGCAAGAAATATTGTTTTACTATTAACTTGGTCATGGCTGTTTCTTCTTGGGAATGTAAGCAAGAAGTATTGTTGTACTATTAACTTGGTCGTGGCTGTTGCTTCTTGGGAATTCGAGCAAGAAGTATTGTTGTACTATTAACTTTGTCATGGCTGTTTCTTCTTGGAAATTCAAGCAAGAAGTATTGTTGTACTATTAACTATGGTCATGGCTGTTGCTTCTTGGGAATTCAAGCAAGAAGTATTGTTGTACTATTAGCTTGGTCATGGCTGTTGCTTCTTGGGAATTCAAGCAAGAAGTATTGTTGTACTATTAGCTTGGTCATGGCTGTTTCTTCTTGGGAATTCAAGCAAGAAGTATTGTTGTACTATTAACTTGGTCGTGGCTGTTGTGGCGCTCCATTTAGGATGGCTTTGTTTTCTCAAGCTGAACGAAAACAGCAAGTGATGATAGTAAGACACAAAATGTTGAGTTATCTAATCTAGCCTAACCTAATCTAAACAAGCCTAAACTAATGTAAGGTGAAAAGATTGATGGGGCAAAATTCATATCTACCTGCCAGTGAACATAACCCAACTAAGCTATGACGATAATCCTCCTGGTCAGTGATTGTGTCCCAACTAAGCTATGACGATAATCCTCCTGGTCAGTGATTGTGTCCCAACTAAGTTATGAAGGTCCGATTGGGCCAACTGTTAGTCACCAATTGAGATAGTTGCAGCTTCAGCCAACTAGTGTTGTTTGTAGTATAGTTGGATGTATGTAAGTTTTTCTAAGTTAGAACTTTGAGAAATCAACATTCACCCCTTGGCATTGACACTGGAAGTGTGAGAAGGGTCCTTAGAGCAACATAAACACTTTATAAAAGTACTTATATACATACACATATAGGCCTACTCATGATACAGGCTCAGATATACAAATTATATTCTTCAATCTGTAGTCTAATAGCCAGAGTTCCTGGCTACAGGTACAAATGTCCCGGGTTCGATCACTGGCGCTTAAAGATGTTTCGGCGAAGCAGTGGGTCTGGAACGGGGTCAACTCAGCCTCTTGAGGACAATCGAGGAGCTACTTAAATAAAGAAGTAGCATATCTGGTCTAGAAAATCGAGATTGACTACCGGAGGTAGCGCTGTGCTTTCCACATGGCACCCTATATCCACAAATGTTGGTACTATCTTCGCAAATATGCAGCAGCCGCACGGTCGGTCTAACTGGCTTGCGGGTTGACTCCATGGAGTTCTTTCCTCCATTCAACTTTACGGTCCATCTATTTCATAGATAGATAAATAAAACCCTATCTGTTGACTTTCCGACACCTTATCTCAGTAGCGTGCCTGTCAACTAAGCTGAGGGTCCCGAGTTTGATTCCCGGCATGGCCGAAAATGTTATCATTGGTGATTAGCGGGTTTCACCTTTCACAGTGATGAATTAACGGTTGGGGGCTGGATGTTGTGTCTAAACTATAAATAAGTTAGTTTATAAATCGTGAGCTGATATAATCAGTCGTTTCAGAAAATGCGCGTTAAATACTTCAAATAATAAATTTAGAATTTATTAATTATTTCAAAAATGATAAAGTTCTTCAAAATATAAAATAAGAGTAACATATTATAATAAATCTATAAAATAAAGGCCTAGCACAAACCAAGCGAGGATTGCACAGGCATGCAGCTACTCCCTTGATGACGGTTTACGACATGTGACGTGTGACGTGACGTAGCGTGATGTATATAGCTGTGAACAACACATTTCGTCCGGAATACGAGATTTGTTTCTTATATAAGGATATCACTAAACTTCAAAATAAAAATATATATAAAAAGATAAATTAAAGATATACTTGAGAAATGAGAATTTATAACTAATTATATTCTATAGCAGTGCTGTGGTACCTACCTTAAAATTAAAATGAATGATATGGTTTATTTATTTATATAAGGTATTATCATAACACTCACTTTCTGGACAAACTGATTATATCAGCACACGATAATTTCTATGAGCGAGAGCGAAAGGGACTTATAATTTTGCCGGAAAGGTATTTTCATACACCTTCCAGGGTTACTTTACATGCCATGATCGACACGGGACTGACGCCCTTACTTCCCCTATGAAAAAAGATGTACTACGTATTTTTATCGCTCAAGAAAAATATGTTGAGCCCAGGTGGGTTTAACCATCGATCAACGGGTCTTGAGCCAAGCACTTTTCGTCAAGACCACCGAGATTAATCCGACTTTAGAGATGTATTTATTATAATAGTTAAAAAAAACTAATTTGTGTAAATTAAATGGAAATTATTATTTCCAAACTCATCATCAACTGATTCAAGCGTGTGGCCAGGTCATTTTAGTAAGATGACTCCATATTCCTCTCTTTTTCTACAAATCTTCCTTATTTCACTTATTCCAATCTTCTCCTTCTAATTGTACACTTTCTGTTACCTGCTCCTCCCATTTCTTTCTTTGGAATCTTCTTTTTTTCCTACTACATTACAAAATTACATGCCCATTGCATAGTGCTATTCCTTGATTACACCAATCATTCAATATTATCAATTTATTCAATATTAATAATGACAATAACGGTCATTGTAAGATTATGTTTATTATTTTAAGCCCAATTTTGACAGATACTGTATTGATAAAAAATAAATTTACAAACTAATACTTGTAAGCTATCAATAAATAATAAATATGTAATCAAATTTTTTGATCCATAGACGCAAACACATCCCAGTGGCGGCTCTTGGCTTTGTGGGACGCTGGCGGTTCCATGTGGGGATGGTTTGGTTGTATTTTACATGTGGTAGGGTTGAGGAAGGTAGAATTTAGAGGGACTGTAATTGTAGCCACATTTGCCTTGAGAAGTGTAAGAAAGGATTTAGGATGAAACACCTAATCACAACACTCAGCCGGGGCTCGAGTATTGACATCCGCGTAGCCGGTGACCCGGAAAAAAACACTAGCTTCACACCTGCATGGATTTTAGCGCATGACATTTATCTCTGTTCGTAGATTAGCTTACAATATTTAATGAGGCAAGGGTTGATAATAATAATAAAGGGTGGAATTAGGGTTGAAGGGGAGGGCGCTATAACTAAAGGTGAAAGGTCTACCAAACTATATCACCTGGGGGAGGATGGGTATGACGTCAAGAGGGAAAACCATATTTGCATAAAACCTAACAGCAAAAATAAATAAAAACAACTTCCTCTCTCCACACAAATCTGTGGGCATCTCACTCACATGTAAGATGCGACCGCCTCGGTGGCGTAGTTGGCTAGAGCACAAGTTGCATGTTGAGCAAGACTGCAGCAATGTTATTATTAAAACATAAGATCTTGTAATCCTATATTTTCAGCCATGTTTCATTGTTTATACAATTTTTAATATTTAATTTAAAGACAGTAAGACAAGTGAAACTCATAAATTCATGAAGTATATTGTAGTATTTAATATTTAAAAAAAAATTAAATCAAAAACAAAAGTGATATAGAATAATAATTCTCAAGCTCAAAATGACAATCGGAAGGAAGAAAAGAAAAGAGACATATTAAATTAGGATCAATGTAACTTATTATACCCTCTCCAGTTTACTTTTACTTGAGTGAGTCATTACTCCTTTCTCATTAGTTTGGTTATCCGACAGTGTCTGAGTCAGGCGGACATTATGTTTAGCTAGTCGGTATTATTTCTACAAATTGGTAAATTTAAAGCAATACTTTTTTCTCATTTTTTACAATGATTAATTTGGTTCCATAAATAAAATTAACGAATAGAGCTAGACAAAAAATCAAAAGAATTAATTCTAAAAAACGACATTGTGTATTACAAAACGAAAGTAAATCAAATCATCGGGGTGCAAAAATAATACTTTATATTATACTAGTATGATTAAAAATGATATAATTTATAATGTTTAACACTTTTAAACCATTTGTACATTAAAAATTATTTGTATTTATTAAAATATAAACATTTAATTGTGTAAAATTCGTATAATTACACTAAATATTAGCCCCATACAATACTTTGCCTTCATAGTAGTATATAAAATCATATAAACGCAAGTCCAGCCCGTTAATACACATGAACTGTAATGAGTTGAAATCATTGAATCAGTATTTATATCTTATAATCATGCACGTGTTTAAATTGTGCAATAAAATGTTGATGGTCGAATTACCTTAAATTTACTGCCGGTATTAGTGCTGCGCATTAGGGGAGACAGGGGAATCAGAGAAAGTTTTAAGCCTGGCTGATACATAATTGTACCATTTTCCATCATTTTAGCGAATTGCAAATCTTAGAAATGTATACTTCCCCTTAAAGTTATATTAGTACTTGTTAAGTGCCAGATCCTTACAGTTATGTATTCTCAATGCCAGACATTATACCTCGTTCTATCTTTAATTGCTACATCATTGAAAGTATTTTTACAATAATTCTATAATTTAATTATTATACATGAATGGTATAATCCGGTATAGCGCTGATGACAGAACCCAAAAAAAATATTGGTTTTCATCTAATTTAGGAAAAATAAATATGTAAGCTAGATAAGGATAGTTAAAGTTAGCTAGTGTTAAACAAATTTAAATTTTGTTAGTCAAAGGCAACATAATATATATTTAATGGTTAAGGTTATGATGGTTATAATTAACTACTCACTCCCTATAGTATTAATAAATGTTATTACAATTGAATATTTACGTTTTAACCCTATCTATGAATTACAGGACCAAGGTAAGAAAAAAAGAAAATAATACTAGTTAAATGTATTAAGTTACTTCCAACTAAGTTGTTATATCCTGAAACTTTGTCTACTTTCCTTATTTGAGTTCATCAATAAATTATATTTTCAGTCTTCCTGGTCACTTTTCCCTTCCACTTTTACTTTTATGACGTCACTAAATAGGCCATTATTTATTCTCATAATATGTTTCACGATGTTGGAAGGATAACATTAGAGTGGAGCATCAAGAAATAGAGTGTAATGAGGTGGACTGGATAGAACTAACTCAAGATAGTGATAGGGTATAATGAGGTGGAATTGATAGAACTAACTCAAGATAGAGATAGGGTGTAATGAGGTGGACTGGATAGAGCTAGCTCAAGATAGTGATAGGGTGTAATCAGGTGGACTGGATAGAACTAGCTCAAGATAGTGATAGGGTGTAATGAGGTGGACTGGATAGAACTAGCTCAAGATAGTGATAGGGTGTAATGAGGTGGACTGGATAGAACTAGCTCAAGATAGAGATAGGGTGTAATGAGGTGGACTGGATAGAACTATCTCAAGATATAGATAGGGTGTAATGAGGTGGACTGGATAGAACTAGCTCAAGATAGAGATAGGGTGTAATGAGGTGGACTGGATAGGACAAGCTCAAGATATAAAAAGGGTGTAATGAGGTGGAATTGATAGAACTAACTCAAGATAGAGATAGGGTGTAGTGAGGTGGACTGGATAGAACTAGCTCAAGATAGTGATAGGGTATAATGAGGTAGACTTTATATAACTAGCTCAAGATAGAGATAGGGTGTAATACAGGTGGAATTGATAGAACTAACTCAAGATAGTGATAGGGTGTAATGAGGTGGACTAGATAAAACTAGCTCAAGATAGTGATAGGGTGTAATGAGGTGGACTGGATATAACTAGCTCAAGATAGTGATAGGGTGTAATGAGGTGGACTAGGATAGAACTAACTCAAGATAGTGATAGGGTGTAATGAGGTGGAATTGATAGAACTAACTCAAGATAGAGATAGGGTGTAATGAGGTGGACTAGATTGAACTAGCTCAAGATAGTGATAGGGTTTAATGAGGTGCACTGGATAGAACTAACTCAAGATAGAGATAGGGTGTAATGAGGTGGACTAGATAGAACTAGCTCAAGATAGTGATAGGGTGTAATGAGGTGGACTGGATATAACTAGTTCAATATAGAGATAGGGTGTAATGAGGGGGACTGGATAGAACTAGCTCAAGATAGGGATAGGGTGTAATGAGGTGGACTGGGTAGAACTAGCT
>CABFVX010007905.1:11384-27643 GCA_902151425.1 Timema shepardi
TGGACTGGATAGAACTAGCTCAAGATAGAAATAGGGTGTAATGAAGTGGACTGGATAGAACTAGCTCAAGATAGAGATAGGGTGTAATGAGGTGGACTGGATGTAACTAGATCAAGATAGTGGTAGGGTGTAATGAGGTGGACTGGATAGAACTAACTCAAGATAATGATAGCGTGTAATTAAATGGACTGGATAGAACTAGCTCAAGATAGAGATAGGGTGTAATGAGGTGGACTGGATAGAACTAGCTCAAGATAGAGATAGGGTGTAAATGAGGTGGACTGGATATAACTAGCTCAATATAGAGATAGGGTGTGATGAGATGGACTGGATATAACTAGCTCAATATAGAGATAGCGTGTAATTAGATGGACTGGATAGAACTAGCTCAAGATAGAGATAGCGTGTAATGAGGTGGACTGGATAGAACTAGCTCAAGATAGAGATAGCGTGTTTATGAGGTGTACTGGGTAGAACTAGCTCAAGATAGAGATAGGGTGTAATAAGGTGGACTGGTTATTCTTTACTGGAAGCTTTTTTTATGTCAGGATCGTAAATACTAAAAAACACAACACATGCATTGTATCCTAGTTTTCGAAAATAAAAACAAGTGACGATCCATTACGTCCTTTTCACTTTTAAATCCTACCAAAGCTAGCATGAAATACAGTCATGTTATGCTTCAAGTTGTCATTTTAAAATATGCACACGATGCGTCAATGGGTCAGCTAGCGTGTTATTAAAGGTCATTCCCGTGGCGCACCTACAGTAGATAAATGGTTGTCATGTATGTTATTCATTAACCATTAGTTCAACCCAGTGAAATGTTGCTGAGACCGCTAATGTACCGAATCAAGCGTGACCCGCTCGCTGATTTATATCCGCAGTGAGCTGTCAGCGTTTCCTCGTTGCATTACCCATTGATAAGAGAACTTGGCGAATGTTGCAGATTCCTGGAGTATCCGTCACGCGTGACTCAAGTATTGCGCGAGGGTTTGAGTGACGTGTTGCCTAAACACGGAGCACTGAGTAAAAGAGACATACATGCATGGTCTTGTTGAAACGGACACCAGGGTGAGGATTCATGTCCTGTTCGTCCTGTATTTCACTCGATACAGGGGCTCATAATTGGGTTCGCGGTAGGGATGGATTGTGAAATCACACCCTGCTCGTTTGTCACTGTTACTCTGACGTAACGGTCACATTCACAACCTGTTCCTGATAGACGAAAGGAGCTGTTCCTTTTTGTCACTGGTCCACGGATCTAATACACGCTGTAACAGGTCTGAAGTAAACTTGTTCCTGGTCTCTCTGTCACAGGCAGCGCTGAAACAGGTCCAAAGTAACCTTGCTCCTTGTCTCTGTCACAGACAGCGTTGTAACCGGTCCAAAGTAACTTTGATCCTCATCTCTGCCACAGATAGCGTTGTAACAGTTCCAAAGTAACCTCTCTCCTTTTCTCTGTCACAAGCAGCGCTGAAACAGGTCCTAAGTAACCTTTCTCCTCGTCTATGTCACAGACAGCGCCGTAATAGCTCAAAAGTAACCTTGCTCCTCGTCTCTGTCACATATAGCGCTGAAACAGCCCCAAAGTAACCTTGCTCCTTGTCTCTGTCACAGACAACGCTGTAACAGGTCCAAAGTAACCTTGCTCCTTGTCTCTGTCACAAGCAGCGCTGTAACAGGTCCAAAGTAACCTTGCTCCTTGTCTCTGTCACAGACAACAATGTAACAGGTCCGGAGCAACCTTGTTACTTTATGTTCCGGAGATATTTTGGCGCAGTCGTACAGTAGAAAGGAAGTGCGTGCTTTGTGTTCTTGCCAGAGCGCTGAGTTCAGGTCCGGCGCAACCTTATTTATCTATTATACAGGTCTAGCTTAGAGTTGGTTTATGGAGTCGCAAATGAGTTTTGAAGGGGAAAGCTTTCTTAGTACAAAACATTATTTCCACGATACAAGCACAGTATGTGATGTATTCTCTCAATAAATTGTTACGTTGGTGAGTGACATTGAAGGAACCCACTTGGTGATCAAATGATTTAAGGCAAGGGTCAGAAATCTACTGACTGACTGATTTTATCTAGCCCACAAAATATTTAGCAAACAACAATTTGTTGAAATAATTGACTTAATAGCTAATTACTAATTGGGAAATGTAAATTTGAACTTTTTTTGCTTTACTTTTTTTAACTAGCCAAACATTTTTTAAACCCCATACAGCCCACAATATCAAAAAGGTTGCCAACTTCTGGTCTCTGGCTTCACTCTCACCCTAGAATGGACTGCCGATGACATTGAGATTGAGGTTCGATTCCGGTTGGGTACACAGAGGGTGATTTTTCCTTAACGTGTATAACGTTCATTCCAAACAAATGTGGGTGCACTTCCTCTAGAATCAACCATCTTCATCCCTAACACATTGGCGTAGCTGGCATAAATGCGTAAAATCCGAACGGGCAGTAGACGCGGAGCTAAAAATAACTAGGCTGGGAGTAGGTATATTTGAAGAGCTGAACGCTAGAGGGCGTTGCTAACGGTATACAAACTGGTGGATTCCAGCCATCAGGTTGGCAGCACTACTGGTTTGTTTAAAACAATTGGGAGGCTGGGACCGGTAATCAGTAAAGTCCGAAAGCAAACTTTTCCTAGAACTGATAGAGATAAGAAATGTATCGCAGGACAGTAAAGTGTGTAGGCCACTAAGTTGGACTAAAGGTGGGGAGATAAAACGTCACGATACAATCAAACTCTCAAGCAGAAGAATAAGCTTATCCATCCTAGCCAGATAGACGCTTCTGTCTGGGGGTTCAAATCCCTGCTGAGGGTATTCTGAGGAAATCTTATTCAATCGTTTTCTTCTACTCTCCCACGCAAATGTGGGTACATTTCATTAATTAATTCTGCCTGTTTAGGTATGAAATAATTACGCCAGTGGGTTAGGGATAAATACGTTTCAATTTAGAGGAAGTGTACCCGCATTCGCGTGGAGAGAGAGTATGAAAATATTTAGGAAATATCACCCGATCATGATTGAGTCACGATCTCCCAGTCATCTGCAGACTAGTCTAATGTGAGAGTGACGCCTTAGATCATGTGGCCACCAAAGTGGGATATTACCAATCCTCGTATCTAAAATAACTAGAATATTAAAATACCACTTATCAAATCTTTAAAAATTAGGTAAGCTAGAGAGGTGGGAGGAAGCTTACGAAAAGTCTTCCGATCACCCACGTGAGGGAGGGAGGGAGGATCTAAAATCATGTAAAAAAGCTTTATGTAATTTAAGGATGGCCCCCTTGCAATAAAAACTATAAGCCATAGATAGAAGGATAGGGTCATTGCTTTATAAATCACCTTTTTAAGAAGGTCTTGAAATATTTTTTTCTAGTTGATATCTGGGACGGGTAGTGATAAATAATACTGTATACTTATTTATCAGAGGAAAAAATTATTTAAGGTAAAATTAGAGATAATTCATTTTTGAAGATTTTATCAGTAACTATGATAACCTATACGAGATAGTATATAGCTTACTATTTTGTTGTACCATTTATATGAGTTTATTAGTAGGCAGGTAAAATAAAAAAAAGCTCAAATTTAATGTGCTAAAATTATCCACTGTGCTTTGATTAATTTTTAAACTTTAAAGGCTAAAGATGTAATAAAATATCTAAAAAGCAGTTTTATTTCAAAGACTAGAACAATTTTGTTCATGTTATACGCATATATGATAATCTAATTGGGTAGTAATGAGGAAGGAAGCATTTGAGAGTTTATCTACCAGCATTTTTATTCAAGGAGATGGGGAAACAATTTAGGAAAAACTATCCTCAGTAGACCCGACTAGGATTTGAACCCCAAGCACTCCACTATCAGCAGGCCAATTTAACACTGGAGTGACACCTTAGACCACTCGGCCACTGAAGTGGGTATCTGTTATTTAATACGGTGTTTACAGTTTTCAAACATTTATAGGATTTACACAATTTTCCAGAAATAAATGTTTTTGAGAATTACATTTTCATCCTATTGGTAGATTTTAACTTTAGTAATATCTCCATGGTGTCATCTTGCAAGCAGGCTATAGCAATTGAGAGGCTTTCGTATGTTGACGAAGATAGTGCACACATTTTCGGGCTGAGGGTGCCATGTGGTCATCACAGTGAGCCCTCCAGCCTTATATCTCAGTTTTCTAGACTGAAGCGCTACTTATTCATTCAAGTAGCTCCTCATTTGTCCTCAGAAGGTTGATTTTGGATTCGTTTCAGACCCACTGCTTCGCAGACAGAATTGGGAGCAGTGGGGATCGAACCCTGGACTTTGGGATCTGAAGCCAGTAAATCTTGTTATAGTATGGATTAATGGAGCCGCGCTTTGGGCGTCAATTGTAAACACTATTGATCAATGGAGCCGCGCTTTGGGCGTCAATTGTTAGGCTATGGAATCAATCGCCCCGTTTTGGGCGTCGATTGAAACACTACGGATTAATTCCCTTATATAATAATGCTGTGGTGATATTTAGGTTGTCTATAGCTCCATGATCGAGCGCCTATCATCACTGTACGGAAAAGATACCGCTTAACCAGCTGTCTATAGCTCCGTGTTCGAGCACTAATTAAATCGGTATATTAATAAAATTGAAGAAAGAGAACTGTTGATGGCTGTTTATTCACACACGGTTTATTTAAATGACACCTGTTAATTACGTATACATATTCTAATTAAATGTTTTATATCACTGCACACTTGTGATATTAATGTAAGTTATTTTAGACTGTGACTGCCAGTGTGTGGCTCTGACTGACTCGTGCGTGGGCGGGATCTGTCTTAAACATACGCACAACGGATTATATATGACATACCCCTTGCATGTTTCTCCCCTCGCCAAGAGTGTAAAATCTAACTAATAGAACGAGTCCTGGCGACAGGTATTGTGAAGGCTAGCTTCTTATTGGCATAGGGGATTGGCGTCTTCTGCCAAATACTCCGTAGTTGTTCCTTTTAACAGTAAATGGCGCAGTAGTCCTTTTAAGAGAAAAAAAATATATTCTAAAGGTGAAATCCTTTTCCCATTGTTTCTGAGGGGTGCGTGTTTCTTCATGGATGAATCTTAAAAGGATACTCTACATATATTACTTTAAAGAACAATTACCTTCATCCATGACCTTTTACATAATTTATAGCAATCCAAACCAAAATCATTACAATCTGACCACTATACCACAAAGGCGGTCGGGTATCAACTTCTTACTTTGTGACATAGGGAACACTAAAGTTCATTAACTTTAATAGTTTTAAATATATTTTACTCATCATCGGCTCCATGTCTTGGTCAATATTGCTAAAGCGCTATGACTGATCACTGAGTGCATAAATTAATCAGCTCTAGTAACTTTGGTAGTTCGATTCCCTGTAAGGTTGAAATTACTTAGTACTAGCGTGATACGAACTCGGCCAAGGCACAAGAGAGTTTGAACATACCATAAGTGCGTTACAGACTATTAGTAACATTTACTTTCAGCTAAGAGCTTTTTTAGAAACTGTACCTGATACATCAGAATAATTGCTACATTATTATATAGAAATATTTATTTGTATCTTAATTTTGATATCATTTTTACCGTAAATAAAATAGTATCGCTACTCATCCGTTGTACTTAAATTAGTAGATACAGATAGCCTAAACGCCAGTAATATAATACAATTAAACATAACTTGCCCTTTACGACAAGTATTTAAATAATCAATTATATCGTTGAATTTCTTTGTGTGCCCTTTCTTCCATCGACCCATGCTTCACAAACTTGTTATTCACAAGGATATAAAATAATACTGTGTAAATACTTTCCACCTCAAAATTAATACAATCCATTGGATCTTGTTCGAAAGCAAAAAAATCACATTTTGTTAATTACATAAAAAGTAATCACCGTGAGTACTTATTGTTCGGGATTCGATACATTTCTTCTGTAACGAGCGCACAAATTGTGAGAATGCAACAAATTCAAATTAAAAGTAATCCCATTTAACAAGTTAATAAAATAAAATTAACATGTTCACACTTTGACTACGAAAAACTTCGTTCATTAATTTTTTGAAAAATAACTTATTCCAAAATCCAATGAGAGTCAAATCCTAGACCGTAAAATAAATATAGTAGATAAAAATATACTGAGAACGTCTCCAAATTACATTTAGACCCTATTTTACTAAAATAACTATGTTTGATATGAGCAGGAATGTTTAATTTTATTCATTATAATAGGGGATTAAAAATTCAATGTACAGTACAGTAGTTTTCATATACTCTGAATATTAACACTTATTATTACAACTGTAGCGTGTCAACCAAATGGTTGAACAGCTACAAGAACATATTTAATATTTTCGGGATTTTATGCGAGACAGAAATTAAATCAGCATATTTAATATAATCTGTCTCTAAAGTTATATCTTCTGATCTACGAAAGTTACCTATCGTCTAACCTCCTAACACGTGGTTGATCAAAAATATTGTCTTTTGATAATTACGGTGTTAAATATCAAAGAAGAAGACTAATATTATTGTGTTTATGAACTAAAGACTTTAACACTTCGCTTTTCCTGGTGGATAATAATTCATAAACAGGCGTTCTACTGCCACGTGGTGTACGCACACACAAAATGTTAAAAATATGTCTATATCCTTACTTCTTATAAAAATAGCAGTGGATATTAAATAAGTAAATTAATACAGATATATTATGATATAATATATTTATGAACAAGCTCACCCCAGCCAGATGTCTGCAGATATCATTCTTTTAAAAAACACGAGGTTCTCAATCATGGCCGACCCACACGTGCGCTGTTGCTGAACTCAGCTGGTCAAAAGAGCGAGAGGTGAAGAGTCGACTCCTGGACCTGTTGCGCACGCAGCGATACTGGTGGTCATTTGAAGAACCTTTAATAATGTTCATTTGTTTTCCTTTTCTCCCCACGTTTATTCTCCTTTATTTCTGTCTGGTTTTTACATTTTTATTCCCCATTTCTTCTTCTTCCTGTCCTAGCCAGGTTTGGTATATATATGGGCCGTCCAGAGATAGCAATTCGTAGAATAATTCCACTGCGAGTCGAGACAACAAGGAATATTCGCCGCCCGGCGCCGACACGAAAGACCATGGAGACTGCGGCGTCAGATTCGTAGGAGAGATCCACCGCGAGTCAAGACTACAAGGAGTATTCGCCGCCCGGCGCCGACACGAATGACCATGGTGACTGCGGCGTCAGATTCGCTACCTTCAGCCGTGACAACTGGATAAGGGGTCGCCCTACTCTATTCGCCGTGGACATGGACAACGCGTTCAGCGGTACTGGTATCCTGTCTTCTTGGCCAAGTCTTTGCTACTTGGACTTTGTAAAGTAATGTAAAGTATGCATCCTTCTTCAAAGGAAAATTATATGTCCTTATTTTAAGAGAAGCCTCGTTTTGTTTCCAGAAGAATGGTTTTGTTTTGATTTTCTAAATTGGTATGTCTAACTTGAGCATAGATGTTTGCTAAGATTATTTATGTGTTATAGGGCACCGTTGTTACATTAAAGCCTCTGGCTAAGAATGTTAGTGTTGAGACTTAGTCTGAGTCACGAGTTCGTTACTCCTTTGTTCCGAATTTAGTCATGACGTCCTAAACGTCATGAACATTAGTTTTTATATTGGGGGCTACTACCACGATGTCTGTTTTCTTTAAAAACAAGTTTAGGACTTTAAATGTAAATGTTGTTGAAAACTGTGAATTAGCTGAGTATTGGCTTAGTGGCTCAACCCTAGGAAATTGCCCTAGATTCATTGTGGGGTCCGCGCTGATTATTCTATTTATATATTTGCCTATGATTAGGTTTTGATTTAGCATCGATATTTATAGTTATCAATGTACTATATTATGCTGGCAGTACCATAGGGGAATAAGACCAGCAGTAGTACTTTTGTGACACCTGTTTCATAGCCTCCAATTAGCTGGAGAGATCAGCTGTGGATCCATAAAGTTTTATGGATACCTATTAATAACAACATCTACCAAGTGAGACTGTGTAATTGTTACATTCTTTATTTGCTCTTCGCTATTTGTTCAATCTTGTGATACCTGTATTCATTACAATTTATCTTTTGTTTACTATAATAAAAATATTTGTTAAAATAAACTCTGTTTATTCTATATATATATTGTCTGCTCTCTATTTCACAACGTGCAATGCTCAAGAATGAGAAAACCCGTGAAAGAATGTAGGATACTAGTGAAGAATTTTACGTTTTACTGCCGCAAGTAAATAAGGGCTAATGTCATAAAACTTTGTGTATGGAGAAGCATGTGGTTTTTTCTTTCAAAATAATGTATCACTAAAGTAATACTCTCATTGAAGTAAGTAGGGACCAACTATCTTTATTCACACATAAGCTAAGACTTTGTGAGTATTTTAGTTACTTAATATATTAAGATGTTTATATTTAGCTACGCAAAATTTCATAATTAGACATGGGCCCTTCTTATCCAACGCACATGGTATTAATGTTTCTTCGACAGAGATTAGCTTCACCCTCCACTGCCGCCTGGAGTCCGATACAGCAGGTTAGCCAACGCTTGCAAAACGATACTAGCTTGTAAATGTGTAACGATCATACTAACGGCACTGATTATCAACTAAGATACCGGTAACTATTTTTAGAAGGAAAAGATGTATTTAAAACTATGTATTTTTACTAAAGTGTTGACTTGGGAGTCGTTAGTACTCAATATCGTCGTAATTATTGAATTATTATTATTATTATTATTAGCACCGCGTCTTACTACCCGTTCGGGTTATACGCACTTACGCTAATGTGTAGTGGTAGGGTGATTGTGAGATGAAATGGAGGACCCACAGTTTAACGTGGAATCCGAACCACGGTGGAGGCCTGGCATTCCCCACATTCACAAGATGTCTTGTCAGAGGTGAAGGAAGGGTTTGGTAATCAGATAAATCTGTGCCGGGAACGAGGATTGAACCCCGGCCTCCAGCACAGAAGTCTGACACCTTACCCCTAGACCGCCAGGTCACCGTAATTATTGAAGCTAACCCAAATTAAAAAATACGTCTAAAAATAAAAATAAGCTACTCATTAAATAATATCTTATAAATAAACACTCTAGCTTAATTGTACAAAGAAAATAAATAAATCGATTAATAATTTGGTTTTCCCATTTAAAATGCATTGAAATGGAAACATTTTGACGAAAATATTTCAATAACTATTTTTAGCATAGTTTGAAAATTCCAAAAGAAGTATGAAAGATGCGCAGTTAAGTTACTAAAATAAATAAAAAACAACGTTGAATTATTAAATATTTCTTTTAAAAACATTTTTTTGTAAAGAACCGAGTATTTATGGGTAGGCTCAGCCCTAACTTGGGATGGAAGGGGAGGAGACGAAAAGCCGGTGACTTTGCAACAATTATAAAAAAAATATTTTTGCCCAAAATAAATAAAATATTGCTACAGTACAAACATAGAATTTAGTTTTCTTCACATGGTGATCTGAAAATTTCTTAAATATCGGTCAAGGGTGTTCTTGAATTTAATGATAACTTTTCCTATTCATTTAAAATTCATTAGCTAATGCCACCATGCTCATGACAGATATTCAGGAACAATTGATTTTATAATGTGAAGAAAATTAAAGTCTGTTTGTACTGGAGCAATATTTTATTTATTTGATCCAAAAAAAGTGTTGTCATGAAAGCTGTAAAAACCCTGGCCTTTTCTTGCGTCCCCTTTCATCCTACCTTGAGAGTTTCCACTGGTTGCACACCCAAATACTCACTTTCACCATCACCTCATCTCACCGGGACATGGAAAGAGCCTCCACGGAAAGGATGGACGATTAGTACATTCGGGCGTCCCCTGGGTTACGGTACATTAGTACTGGACAATCTTTCCTCTACTGGGCTACGAGTGCTGTCACCCAGACGTGCAATATTAATACTATATCGACAACGAAGCTAAAATGGCCTCAGGACTAAACTTACCAGTATTAAAAAACAATTAATACCGTGAAACATCACCTCACACTTCAGCTTACACCGAAACATAACTTCAGTGGTATTTATAAGTTTATGTTAAGGGCCGTCATATGGCAGTCCCAGCCCCAGGCCCACCTGGGACTTACCAGTCACCCTTGGTAAAGTTGAATTATTTAGACACATTTCTGCAACTACACAAAAGGTCCAGTCAATAAGTAAATACTGTGCTGTTAGATAAATATAGGAATAATACAGTCAAAATTATTTGTTGTTTTATTATTATTATTATTATTACTTACTTAACTACAAGACCTGAAGATGTACCTTTAGGTACTTCGGGATTGTATCAAAAACTAATCTATGTAATTTTTCTTTTAAATCCTAAATAAACAATGATTGATTGATTATTATTATTATTATTATTATTATTATTATTATTATTATTATTATTATTATTAGGTGTTCTGCCTCACGACAGGTCCAATCCTTTTGTCAATAAACTTAGACCACCAATGCCCCTGCCTCCTCCTTCAGCTTCCAGAATTTTCTTCTTTCCTTTAAGTCATCTAAATTTTGAATCCTTCTCATTCCTAAGCTCCTCTTTCCCTCAACTTTTCCATCCATGACGTCATGCAAACGATATTTCCTCCTAAGCAAGGATGTATCCAATCCAGTTTGCTTTGCACCGAAGAGTCACATCCAAAATGGTTCTCTTCTCACCCATTCTCTTTATGACTTCTTTATTTGTCATCCTATCTGGCCACCTGTTGGCAGCTGTTTCCCAACTGTAGGCCAACATAGCAAACAGATTGTTGGCAAACATTAAAGAAACATTGTTTCGCGTCCAGACTACAATGATGAAACATTGTTTCCTTTACAGAGTTTGAGTGAAAGATGTCTGTCGAGGAGGATGCTGCTGATATGGCTTGTGCTTTGTATGTAGCTCTGAGCTGTTCAAGAAGACAGCGAAGAATAAAACACTGGCGGGTTCGTAAAGGGCTTCAAATTAGTTCTTACAGTGCAAATAAACTTCTGACAGAACTGAAGCTCGAAGAGGGGAGTGGTTTTAATGAACTTCACTCGCGTGTCTTCTACACATTTTGAAGTTATTTTATAAATTGTTTGTCCCGGGATAATGAGAAGAAACACACGATTTACATCAGCAATCTCACCTTCTAGCCTATGTTGCTTGTCGAAAATGATGGCCAACATTGCTTCTTGTAACCCATTAGAAATGGATTACGAGAAACATGTTTTCCCCGCTGGGAAATACAAATAAAACAGGAAAAAATGTTGCCCAACAAGTTTTCTGGAGAGATGTTTCCTAGGGCGTACTAGGCTTAAGAGTCCAAGTTTCTCCTCCATGCAGCCCATTGCTTCAAATGTAGAATTTTATCAGTTTCTTCCTCAGCTCCAAACGCAACTTGTTGGTCAGCAGTAGTTTTGTGTATAACCCGAACGGGTATTAAGATGCGCGGTGCCAATAATAATAATTGGTCAGCAGTAACCTATTCTTGTTGAACGCTTCCTTGTGAACTGCACTGGTAGCACTTCTCAGCAGCGATGAGTCTGTTTTCGAATAACTCATGACGACACATCCATCTGAACGTGTAAGCGATACAAATCAAACATGTTTGTTTTCTAGCGATATCGGACCTTGAACATTAGTAAGCTGTTCTCTCTCTCTCTCTCTCTCTCTAACTCATGCCTGAGGTGCAATTGATTCAATGCGTTTGTTTTTCACGCTCACAAGCTCAGACTATGTCGAAGGTTACAATCTAGTCAGGTGTTCTGTGGGTAGGCGTTCTAAGTGGTTTCCCATCCTCAAATACAGGTACATTTCCTCTTAAATTCTACTTTCTTCAAACCAACCCCACTAGCGTGATTACTAATAGGGTATGAAGACGCGGTTAAGAATAAAACAAACCATCAACTTACTAATACCCGCTTCGGTGGCCAAATGGTCTAACGCGCGACTCTCACATTAGATTAGACCACCGATTACGGAGAGATCGAGGTTCAAATCTCAGTCGGGTGTACTGAGGGTGGTTTTTCCCAAAATTGTTTTTCAATTTACCTCCACGCAAATGTGGGTACAATTCCTATAAATATAACCTCCCTAATTCCTAAGAAACCATTAGTGTAATTAGTACATAACCGTGTACCCCGAATGGTTAGTAAGATACGGTGATAAAAAAAACACCTTACTATTCCAATATTTGAGTGTTTTTGAACGCTAGTGTAGTGCTTGTGCGGTCATTTTCCCATTTAATTAAGTCAGAGGATGGGTGGAGCTTCTTGCACTAAATTAGCATTCAAACAACAAGTTTTTTTTGCCCCCACCGTGTCTTAGCACCCGGGATTTGACCCCCGATCAATCTAACATGATAGTGGCGTTACAGACCATTCAACGACCACCAAAGCGTGTGAACAACTCGCATCTTCGTTCTTGCATGCCTTTTCTAATTACAAACGCATGTCTAATAACTCATTACTGTGAATTAAGAAGTACTCTTTTATCAATCATAAATGTTCTTGGTTGCACCAGAAATCGAACCTGGATTCTTAGCTTAGCAGGCAGGGACGCTACTCATAAGGCGCTGAACAATGCTAAAGGACAAACAATGAACTATAAACTTTAGCTAATAGTTCAAATTGGGTGTATTTATTATTTGAAGACTCAAGTCCCCTTCGTTTAACCTGAAAGGTAGCAAGCCTATCTTGCATTGTTCCACTATGGTAGCTAATAAGATAGGCCCACAATGTATCACGTTAAAGTAAGACTCTTGTCTTTCAGGGTAATCTCAGTCTACGGATAGACACCTAACTTAGGAAAATAGTACAGCTCAAACCATTGTATGAGTACCTAGTCCTAAACTGTACATTGTATGAGTACCTAGTCCTAGACTGTGACTGTACATTGTATGAGTACCTAGTCCTAGACTGTGACTGTACATTGTATGAGTACCTAGTCCTAGACTGTACATTGTATGAGTACCTAGTCCTAGACTGTGACTGTACATTGTATGAGTACCTAGTCCTATACTGTACATTGTATGAGTACCTAGTCCTATACTGTACATTGAATGAGTACCTAGTCCTAGACTGTGACTGTACATTGTATGAGTACCTAGTCCTAGACTGTACATTGTATGAGTACCTAGTCCTAGACTGTGACTGTACATTGTATGAGTACCTAGTCCTAGTCCTAGACTGTACATTGTATGAGTACCGAGTCCTAGACTGTAGTCTGTACCTATATGCCACATGGGTTTGCACGTCCAACTGTTCAGTCCATTTATTCTGGTCGTATCTGTTTGTCGACTAGAATGAGCCCGGTCAGCTGACAAGACTGATAGCGGCTGACAGGACACGGATGAATGGGGACAAGGATATCATATTTCCAGATTCTACAGAGCCTTTATGGGAACGACACCTTTCAATGACTTCGTGAAGTCATGGAGTTGGGACAAAAGGGTGAGGAATCGGTGTTAAAAAGCCAGCGCCTATTTTTTACTAATCACGCCAATGAGCCCTGGATGAGGAAGGTTGAGGAAGTGTGCCCACATTTGCACGGAGAGTGGAAAACCATATAGGAAAACCTTCCTCAGTACACCCGACCGGGATTTCAATCCTAATCTCCCTGTCATCGGCAGTATAGTTTATTGCGAGAGTGACGTCGACCACACAGCCACCGAAGCAGGTCAAATTATTGTTGACAAAAGACATTCAAGTTTGAATACAAAGTACGTATAAATTAATGTAACTCTGAATACAATTAGAGATGCAAGATGGAAAGTTTCCCATGGCGAAAATCTTTCTTTTATACCGTAACTAATGTTGATTGGTTTATAACATTTAAATATATCTTTGATGAAATCATAAACAAAATGTCATGATTTTTTAAAATCATAATACTATCTTTATGTTTTTATTTTAATGTTTGCCGTAGCTAAGACAAGTTTATCTTGTCTTAAATTTAACCAATACGATGTACTGTACATTATGAGCCTAATGACGTATAGTAATATACATACTAATTTTATATATAATTTGATAAGCCCGTTTCCGGTAGTAGAAATAAATGACTGAACAGATTTCGATAAACAACCACTCATTTTAACGGCTAGGAGTCCAGGATGTCGGCAAAAATAGTAGTTTTACACGAAACACCGATTTTCCCAGATTATTTTCAGTTTTTTCACTCTTTGTTTAATCACAATGGAAACCACTATTTGCTGCATGGCTGAAAATCTCTAAATAAAATAGATCTCTTTGGTTAAAAAATAATAACTCAATCTTTATTTGTTGGTTCAAACACATCACCATGTTCTCTTTGGATGCTGGCCATAACAAATCTGAATTGAGTTTCCTAAGCTGGGGAAACATTTTTTTAAATGTTGTTATCGTTAATTTGCATTTAAGTCAATAATATTGAGCATCATTTGAAAATTAAAAGGCTAAGCTGTTAAGTTCTTGAAAATATTTTCTACGCTTTGTCTCGCGAATGATAAAATGACGTTTAAATATTATGTTTTGGTATGTGTTATAAGCTCAAAAACGATCAAATGATCTTGAATATTATTTTAAAAATAGCCATTTTAACTATTTAAATATGAGTTTTGGTGTTAATCTTTTTTCAAATAACGGGGTTTGATGTTTATTTTAGCAAATAGTAACACAGTACAAACACAGTAAGTTCAGTTATGTTTCCAAGTTGATACTTAATTCTGAGGGAATGATATTTCAAAGTACCGTTATGTTTGAGTACCACATCTATATTTTCATATTCTTAATCTCTATATGACACTCTATCTCACGCTCTCACACACTTCTCTCACACTCTCTCCCCTCACATACACACACACATACTTTATATAACACTTTTTCTCATATAATCTTTTCTCATTATCTTTCTCACACTTTATTCCTTTCTCTCTCACATTATCTACCCTCACATAAACTCTACATCACACAATTTCTCTCACATTATCTTTATTATACGCTCTCTCTTAAGCTTTCTCACTCAAACGCTCTCTATCTCTCAAACGCTCACTCTCTATCTCTCACACACACACACACACACACACACACACACACACACACACACACACACACACACACACATTTGTTTATATAATTTAATAAACCCATTTTTGTAGTTGAAATTAAGAGTGAAAGGTTTTAACCAACGAAGTCATTTTAAAGGTTAGAGATCCAGGATGCCAGCAAACATATTCGCCTAAAACTAAAACTAAATTTTCCTTGCTAATTTTCCATAGTTTCATAATGTGTGGGCAGCGGCTAAATTGTACAATCATGCTTTGTTTTACATCACCTTGAAAACCATTGTTTTCGTATTATTGTATATCAGTAAATGAAATATTTATCTTTGGTTAAAAATAATAACAGCTTAATAATAATTTCCTACTCGAGTGGTTTGGTGCAATGATTAGATAGAGAGATGGGGGTTCTCATCGTGGACGGAAGAGGGGAAAATAAGCTGATTCAAATTAAACAACGAAAGCTAAATATACACGTAATTTGACAGCTTTTGACGAGTAAACTTTTAATCAGAAAGTCATATGAGGTCATATTGTATTTATTTTTTCCCAATAAAAAATCTAGAATACTTTTTAGTGCAATAAAATGCAGGCATTGGTGCAACGATCAACTAATTGATTATATTGTACTATCTGTCGAAGTTGACAGCTGTAGGTCATCTGAATTAACGTATGGATATATTAACGTAGCTTTAATTACTTTGTAATTTTCAGGTGCCCATCGTCTGGCAACCACACTATGGGAACCTTGGCATTTTGTTGGTGCACATAATATTTTAGATAGTGAGGCTGTAGCGACATTTGAGTCACTGCACCTGCACTGATTTGTTTCTTAAGGTGAGTCCCCATTCAAACATTTTCCGCGCACGAGCCGTACGCCGTGTGCAAACAGGAGACAATGTGCAGGTGTGGACGTGTTTCATCACACAGAATGAGCGTGTGCAAACAGGAGACAATGTGCTGGTGTGGACGTGTTTCATCACACAGAATGAGCGTGTGCTAACAGGAGACAATGTGCCGGTGTGGACGTGTTTCATCACACAGAATGAGCGTGTGCGAACAGGAGACAATGTGCTGGTGTGGACGTGTTTCATCACACAGAATGAGCGTGTGCGAGCAGGAGACAATGTTCCAGTGTGGACGTGTTTCATCACACAGAATG